>JAQZBX010027379.1:0-28410 GCA_029593785.1 Cabassous unicinctus
TAAAAGAAACAGTGTATTGCACTAATTACACCTCCTATTCTTCAAACTTCAGGGACATAACAGACCCAGGGCCCAGCTGATGTTCTCTGAAAATATCACCTTGTTTTTGGCCAGGGAAGTTGACTAGAGAGCTACTTCAGCAAAAGCCTGAGTGTGGTACATGCTTAGGCAGACACGTTAATGGGAGGCATGGGGTTACTTTGATGGGTAATTTTGACTCAATACACCCATACTGACTTGCAAAATAGGAGAAAAAATATGGTTAAGAGAAAAGACAACCACCTATACAAGTGCTGAGTCTGAGGTGCACACTTTTGTTTGAGGAGCTGACTCAGATGTGAAATTCTATTAGGATTTATGGTTAGTGGACCCTGGCATAGCCTCCCTGTTGGTTTTAACTGGAATACCAAAGACTGTCTAATTTGGGGAATCCCACTGATGTAAGATAGATTCAAAAAGGCTCATGGGGATGCCCTGAGCTTCAGAGAACTCAGAACCTGTTGACTCTTGACAAAGGCATTTTGCCTCCATAAGGCAGCCTGCTTTTGTGCATGTGAAAATGTTCCATATATTACAGTAGCACTTTCCTAATTCAGAGACTTCAGTGGAAGCACAGAATCATAAATCCAGAGAAGCACCCTTGGGGAACTGTTAGAATGAGAGGAAGCCCCAGACCCTGGCAGGAAACCATCCCTCACTGTCCCTCTGCTCTTTCCCTTGTGTTCAGTGAGTCTTGAGTGACATCTCCTTGCTGTCCAGCTGGGATGCTTTTTCTCAAGGCTTACATGGCCATCCTCTCACCCTGCCTTTTGCACAGAAATACCTGACTGTGTATTCAGATTTCAGATTGTCCATTTGCAGATACAGAATATTCTTGGCATTGTCCCTCGACATGGTGATTTGGCCCTTCACAGAGTCTTAGTGAAGAAATGGGTAAATATTTGGAGTAATTGAATTTAGGTTATGGAAAATGTATTTTTGAAATTCTGGATTGTAACCTCTAATGTGGACAAGAGAATATAATTGAAATCAGCAATTATCTATGCATTATAGCTTTTCTCCTCTCATTGTTTCCAAAGCTACAGAGTAATTAAAATGTCCAGAAAGCACAGAGATAATTACACCAAAGTCATAAGTATAAAATGTTTAATAGAGAAAATTGCATTCATCCCTTCAAGGATCTCTACACTTTAGTGGAATTCAATGAAAAGCCATACAATGGATCTTCTGGTATCCTCAACATAAATACTACCACCATCTTTTTCTCCCATGGGACATGACATTTACATCCTCTAATTGTGTTCATCTCTGATAATTTCCAAAAGCATCTGATTTAATTATCTTTTATTTTCTCACAAATTTTTATTTCAATTAGTTCTTCATACCAAAATTTGTGGTGTGCAGCCAAATGTTTATTTATTAAGATTTCTTATAGTCCTGAATATGTATATATTCAAAGAATATTAATAGATAGATATTAACATTAATAGCTATATATGTATTGAAAAACAGAGTGCCTGACATAGTGTTTGCACTGTACATAAATGACCCATCATTGAAAAGGACATTATTGTATCTGCAGAGACCTGATCCTTGATGTCACATGAGAGAGAGGGGTCAAGGGATGCCCTTGGATGCTATTCTTTGAGAAGCCCAGGCTTTCCTTCTTCCTCCTACTTCCCCCTGAGGACTTTAGGATCTGCATATTGGTGGGTGATATAATATCATTATTTTTCCAGCACATTCTCAGAAATGTGTTAGGTTGGGAGAAATAAATTCACAGAGATGTTGCATGCAAATTTTTTTCACAGCTGTGGACATATTGAAAAGATGGGGACAAATTTCTGGAACTTACATATATGTCTTAAATGATTTATAGGTATATTTATATTTACACACAAAAATAACAATGTGAAAAAAATCTGTTAAGAGATTGAATCTTGCATACACCATAGGACTGCTTAGAAAAGGTGCAAAGGTTGTTCTCTGGGGATTACATGTGTTTCAGCAGGAAGAGGGAACCTTAGATAAGGCCAGGAAACTCCTCTCCCATCTCTCTCTCCACCTGCCCATGTGGATGGTGCATATTCACCCCCTTGTGGTCATAAGGACCCCTGTAGCCCAGCCCTATGACCTGCAAGGGAGGTTTGTGTCTGGGCTCAGCCTGAATTCCCTTTACTGTGTATCTGCCACATATTATCTGACAATTCACTGGAAATTCTGGCTGTTCAATTTATAATAATCTTCCTTCTTGGAGGTGTCCCTGGTAAGGCTGAGTTGGGACTGTAGAGTTGGGTTATAGTTTGTGCTTCCACCCATCCAAGTTACATGGACAGACTCCAGCCCCTTTCCTGGAGCCTGGTGAATTCATGTCATATGATAGTTGCTTAAAGAGAATCCAGATACAGGGCAGGTGAGGGACAAAGTCTTCAAGGGATTTATCGGGTCAGGTCCTGACTCCTGTAGCTGCACCTGGGACAGGACCCCTGAGGACAAGTGCAACCACAGTGATTAATGTGCTCAGAGATATCACCCCCATTACTTTCTTATGTGAATCCCTGAAGCACTCATATCTGGGAGCTGCCACCAGAAAGTGGATGAGCACAGTGGTTTTAATTTTCTTGTGGATGAGGTCCATGATGCCCAGGAAATATTTTCCAGACTGAGCAGGAGACTGAATTTAAGTGTGTGCTGTGGTTTCATATTTCTGCCAATAGGGAGATTTGCATTTGGGAGGTAAATATATTTAAAATGAAAAGTGAAGAAGGATGGTCCTTGTCTTAGGGGCACTCTGGGAGGAGGATCCTGCCTGAGCCATTGGAGAACCCTGCCCTCTCCCTTGTGTGACCTCTCACTTTCTGCTCTTTACTTCGAGGCAGGAAATGTGTTGCCTGAGTAGATATGTGTGCCAGAAGTGCCCAAGAATCAAGACTAGCTTTGGTATTATGATCATTATGCTGCTTCTCCCAGAGTTTATATGCAGGTGGGTGTGTGAGAATATATAGGGAATAATCTAAAGAATATAAAATATGTCTATATTTCCTGACATTCTTGGTTTTAACAGATTTTGTTTGTTTTATGAAGTAGCAGTGGATGGAAGGTTGTTTAGCTCTACCATCATTTTTTGATGATGTGCTCAGTAGTAATTCCAAGTTCAAAATTTTAATAATGTAAGAGCAGTTATATATTTTCATTACTATTAGTAGCATAATCTCCTATGAAAGCCAGAAAGGACCTGTGTTTGCCCTCAACCCTGACCACCATTACTGCTGAAAGGAAATTTGTACTGGTCCTGTTCTGACATTTCTCACCTGTGCAAGCAGAACATGTCAACACCACTTACCTTAATTTCCTCACCTGAGCATTGAGCATTGCAAGCCACATATCTCAGAATATCTCTTTCTACCTGATTATATCATGAAAAGATTTTGAAAATACCATATTTCAACCTGACAATTCACTAATATTACTTGAATTATAATATTATTATTGAATAATAGTATTGAAGAATATTACTTGAAGATTAAAAGTGGGGTAAGACATTTCATATCCATCCTGTTCCATATGGGTGAGGCAACAATTTGAGATGATAAAGACATTGAATACAGCAATGATTATGGCAGAATTTGAGAATAAAGGAGAACATCTTAAGGCATGTTCAAAGGTTAGAGCCTGGTGAATGACGCATTCAGAAAGCCTATGGCTGGAGGGGATGGGAAAGGAGAAAAATCAATCCAATATGGAGTAAATTTCCTCACTATGAGGACACTGTGCAAAAGATCAAAGTGCATTTTTCATGAGTGTGCTCTCTACATTTCCCTTTGTGGTGCAATATTAGGGTGGCATTTGGCTACTTTAATTCAGGTGAATGAATTTGAGTGCATGTTGTTTGTTTCTCATAACTTTAGACCTTATATTTATCAAATGAAGTATCCATATAAAGGTACTTTAAAGAAATTCCAATGATCCTCTGTCCAAAGCCATGTTGCAAAGACAATACCAGGCCCACCTGAGCCTTTCCATAAAACTGAACAGAGGAGTCAAGAATAGAAGCCCCAGGTGCCAAAAGCAAGCTCCCTTATCCTTCCTCTCCACATGCCCTATTCCTGCCTCTGGGCCCAGTGGTTCTGCACTCCCTGCACCTGCCCCTGGCACCTGCCCTGACACCTGTCACTGGGCTCAGTGGTTCTGAGCTCCCCTGCACCTGCCCCTGCACCTGTCCCTGGACTCAGTGGTTCTGAGCATCCTCTGTCCCTGTCCCAGGTCCTAGTCACTGGGATCCCTGCTCCTGAGCAGGCCCTTGCAGTCAAATCTTAGGTGCTGTGGGAACTGATTCCCTTTGCCCTACCTGTGTTCCCTGCCATGTGGGGTCCATGTATCATATCTTTCTGGTTCTGGGCATATGTGTTGGTGTAGGTGGCAGATAGAACTGTCCTTGGCAGGATTCACTGCCATGGGGGGCTGCCCTACAGTAGTGGTTCATATGGCTTTTGTTGCTGGCCAGAACCTGCAGCCTCTTGGCAGGTTCCTCTGGATTCCAACAGAACCTGTGGCCATCAGAGTTGCTTTATCTGTTCTCAACTGTTGGATTCCCCAGGTGTCCTCACAGACACTGGTCAGTAGTCAGAACAACTGTTGACAAGGAGAAATGTGGAGTTACAGGCCCTTAGAGGACAGTCCAGAAGTCAAAAGATTCCCTACCCTCTGTCTGTACCTGATACAGGAGCTGTGGGGTCACAACACCCAATGGACAGCACTTTGCTGAGGTTTGAATGTGGGCTCATATTGCCATCCCCTCACTGTGTGTCTCAGGCAGAAATACACAGCTGTGTCCTTAGCCCTCAGATTGTCCATTTGCAGAAACTGTGTGTTCCTGGCATCATCTCTTGCGATTGTGAACTGGCCCTTCACAGAGTCTGCATAGTGTGTCTTACTTCCATCATTACAGATTATTGCTAGGAGACTGTCAGACTCACCATCCAGTAGCAACTGCAGGTGAATCCAGAGGCTGCACAGGGAAGTCTCAGAGATCCCCAATGTCTCCCAGACATCACCTCCTGCACCCCACACTGGACTCCTCCCTGCATAAACATACCACCAGGAAACTGTCACCCATAGCCAAACTTTCTCTCACACATGTGCACTCATCCACTCAATATTTATTTTTCTCCATAAAATTTCTTTTAAAATTTCCATAAGAAAAACCTGGTTCAGTGCAAACTCCGTGGTGAATCATCTCTGTTTGAATTTGACAACAGAAGTTGAACACCTGGGAATCCCAGGGCTGGGGCTTCCCTTCCTGAGTTGCAAGGTCAGGGTTGGGCTGGTTTTAATCAGTGGAGGAAGAGGCCCTGCTCGCATATCCTTCTACCACATAGCAAGGTCTGGGGTGGATGCCTTGAGAGGGCAGTGTCCAGGGCAAATAAGAGTGTCCTGGGGAGTTGGTTGGCAAAGATAGCATTCAGGAAAATTGATTTATTATTATGTGAGGTACTGGGCTAAACATTTACACCCATTTTGTTCTTTCATTTTTACCAGGGCACACTAGACGTGAATTATCAATGATTCCTCCCTTTCACAGATGTAATACTAAAAATCAAAGAATAGAGTGGTTGTGTGATATGCTCATGGGCACATATCACCTAAGTGTGAGCCTGTGCTGGAACTGAGCACCTCAACACTGGGTGCAAATGCCCACCTGGACAATCTCCAGGACAGACTGGGACAAGCCTACTGAAGTCTACACCCCTTCGCTGATTTTGTGTAATGAGAATCTTTGTGTTTTTTAATGCATTCTAGTGTTTACCTGAAAAATCTGGAGCATATCAAATTTCAGAAAATTTTTTACAGGATTTTCTGACATAGTTGTGTCATTATTTATATCTCTGCTTCTCATTCCTTATCATTTTTATACTTTTAAAAACTAATGATTTCACTGCGTTATAATTTATATGTGATAAAATGTGTGTATGTAAAATGTCCAATTAAATAAATTTTGGTATATGTATACACTCATGAGACCAGCACCACAACCAGGATAATGTACACATCCAACACCCCTACAAGTTTTCTCTTGCTTCTGTGGAATTTCTCCTACTCAGTCTCCAGGCAACTATTGATCTTTTTATGTTACTTTGGAACAGTTTGCATTTCTAAGAATATACATAAATTGAATCATACATCATGTGCTATTCTTTCTTTAGCTTCTTTTAATCAGTATAATTTTGAGTAATCCATCCATGTTGTGAATCCGAAGCACTCATTGATCTAACACTGAGTAATCTCTCAATGTAATCATATACCTCAAGGCATTTATCTACTCACCTGTTGATCTATATTTGGATTGCTTCTAGTTTTTCACTATTCTAAAGGCCAAGACTTAGCTTCAAAATATTGTGAGGTGTGCAAAAGGTCTCTCTTATTCTTACAACAAAAACTAACACTGGCCAAATTGCAGATAAACTAATTGAGATAAAAATATAAGATAACTCACATCGTAGGACCAGCAACACAACTGAAAGATGGAGAGAGAGATTCCTGCAGGATTAACAGCACCCAAACAATAGCTTACCTTGGGGGAGATACCACCAGATATGGTTTACCCTACCAAACAATCAAAATAGAATATGTAATCAATTTCTTAAGGCCACGTGTGGTATTCTCAAGACTACACTAAAATATCACTCATCCCCCCACTCTTTATAAGGTTTCTTCCACAGCCACTTAAAAAGAATTAACTTTTATCTTAACTCTAGCATAATTATCAATGAAGTTTCCTGCAATGTTCTTGTCTATCTCTCCAGTCTTTGAGGGTTCATTATATCCAGACTCACATTGATGGAACTTTCTTCAAATATTTTTTTATGATTGTAAATATTTTCAGATGATATTTATTATGACTTGAGATAAGATATAGCTTTAAGAAATAATTGTTCTGTCCAGGGATACATTTCATCTTCAAGAAACACCCATTTGGTTTCAGCCTCTTCCTAAATTTATCTTTTAGTTTTCTACCCATTCTTATTTCTTTTCCTCATTGTTTCCTACAATTCACATTATTTTTTCTTGTTTTAACAACAGATTTGAAATTTTCTTTACTTTCCATTTTCTCCTTTCCTTTTCACTCATTTCCAAATTTGAGCTTGAGAAAAATAGTATAAAAAGAGAAAACAAAGTTAGAGACCTCATCAATACAAAATTTTAATCTTGTTTGTGGAATATAAAGACATGGATTGAAGTTCATTCTCCTTTGAGGAGAGGAAGATTAAAATTTTGACATGTATGTGATTGTCATTTTTTGATGGCGTCATTCATTGACACATTCAAATAACTACATTAGCATGAACTAAAATTATTTAGAAATATATCCCCACATCTTAGCAGGCTCTAGAATTAAGAGACTCCTTTTAGGTTCTCAATCTGTTTCTTTTCAGAAAATTTGACATTTTAAAATATACTTCATTTCAAGATTTAATTCTTATGAAGCAATGTTTTGATGTTATATGACATTGTGATATGACATTGTGATATGACACTTTGGTTGATTCTAATTGAATCTGATTTATCATCCACTTTTGGCTGGTAAGAAAAACAAAGGCTTTTCCTTTTTCAGATATGGTGGAATCTAATAAGTCTTGACAGGTACATTAGTTTAACTCTGTATGAAAAACAATATAAACTAAGAAAACCAGCAATATACAATTGAAGAACAAGTGGATGTGTATGGATAAAGTACAGGCATACATGTCAGTTCCCACTCTTTTTCTATTTTTAAAAATGTCTGAGCGTATACCCACAAACTTACAGAAAAATAGAGAAAAATACAGATAGAAGGTACTGCAAACATTTCTATCTAGCCCTTACAGTTTAAGAAGCTTCCCATTACCCAACAGTTATTTGGAAAACCTGAACGTGATTACTCACTTTCTGGCATGAAACTAGCGTCCATCAAACAGAACACACCTGTGTAATTCACATGGCTGTTGTGTTCATTAAGGGCAATTGCTATAAGGCTTCTTCAGAAAGTTACATTTCATTCACCTCTCACTTGAGTTTCTATCCCCATATCTTCTGTTTCAGCACTTCAGTAAGGGAAGTTTGTCATAATACAGCAGCACATTATTTTTTTTAACTTTCAAGAAAAGTTCTCTCTCCCTCTCTTTTTTTTCTTTTCCCAAATGGGCCCCATCTTTTTCACTTTTGATAGCTAGCTGCGACAATTTAAACGCTTTTCTAACAGTTTTGAAAGGTGCAGCAGAATATACAATAGTGCTACGGTATCAGTTTACAAGTGATTCAAGCAATGGAAGAAATTACAACATTGATGTGGAGCCACTGGCCACTGGATGCTATGGGGGCTGGGAGAGGGACAAGCAATTGTAATACAGGGACTTTTTCAGGACATCGGAATTGTCCTGAGTGACATTACAATGACAGATATAGGCAATTTTACATCATCATAAAACATGGAGAACTGTGTGGGAGAGAGTGTGGTCTACAATGCAACTATGGTCTATGCTTAGTGGCAAAGCCCCAGGATGTATTTATCAATTGCAATTAATGTGCCACACAAATGGATATTTATGTGGGAGGTTGTGGGAGGTGCAGGAGGTGGGGCACATGGGAATCCCTATATTTTTTGTGTAAAACTTATGTAATCTAAATGTATTTCTTTTAAAAAAAATAAAAATTAAAAAAAGATTTCCAGTTAGCGATTGTCAGGACCTAACATTTCCACTATGGTAAAGGAAATGGCACTTGTGGGTATGATATAAAGACTATAATCTGGTTGACAACAGCAGATTGGACATAAACACTGCAATTGATTCCCAGGTTCTTTCCTTTAATGAAGTAATAATTTTTAGTCAATTCATAATTTGCTTCATATACACACAGTCAGTAGATGTCGCAGTGCAACATTTTGCATCTTTGCTTGGCATTGGGATCCTGGAATTTTTTTTCTTTTTTATTACTTTTTCTCCTTTTTTTCCCAATTAAATTTAAAAACTGAACTCTATCAGTCAATATGAGCTCATTTTAAGATGTAAAAAATCCACAACTTCTAGAATTATGTTGCTTCCTGTTTTAATTTAAGCATTTAACCATTCAAAATCCAGGGCCTATTGCCCAAATATTCAACACTAATTTTCTTTTCCTTTTTCACCGGTTCATCTGTTATCAAAGTTAAGAGAATATGCACAGGGATTTCTGGTTTCCCAGATAAAATTTTGACAGAATCCTGGATTATTATAATTCCCACCTCCTCTCTCCTCTCTCCTCTCTCCCATACCTATTCCCTTTTAACCTCCTACCATTCATGAGCTACTTGAAAAACAAGCAAGACAGCAAAGTACTAAGCTGGACAAGGAAATACAAAGTGGGTTAGCATCTCAAGATAATATGAGGGCTGTGTCACAGAACTTCAGAATCAAAGAGTCAAGAAGTTCGGGCATGTGCCCGCGCCCAGAAGCATGCCTGAAAGCCTTTGCCTCTCTGCTGATTGACACGAATTTCCAGGAGTCTGCCCCAGGAAAGCCTACAGAAGGAAACGGAGATTTGAGTCAGCGTTTTCGCTGCTCCATAGACCCTGAAATTTGGAGGTAAGGAAGTTAAGCTGGGAACGAAATTGAGAGCGGATTATATTTACCCGGAGGATCCAACCTCAAAAGCTCTCAATCTCCAAGCAAACAGCGCGGGGGGAGTCACTTAGAAACGCGGTTTCTGATCCCAACATCTGCAGCGCTTGGAATGCGCAGGCAGAGGTGACGATTGAAGTCCACATGCCCCTGGAGGGGAGAAAATCGGGGTAGTTAAATGACCAGAGGAAAAACCTGTGGGGGTGCTGAGGATCTGGTACCTCATTCAGAAGTACCCCCATGCAGCTCTTATCTCCCAAGAGGTCAGCGCACAGGTGCCAATGGTCTGGGGATCGGGGATGCAAAGACTTAATGTTTTACACTCACTTATCTGCAATCATCATCCAGCAGGAAAGACAAGGAAGAAGGGGGAGGGCAGAGAGCTGGTTTCTTCACCTCAGTCAGGTCTAAGTGACAACACCTTAGCGACAGACAATAATCCCAAGAGAGTCAGTTAGGCGAAGGGAAACTCAGACATTTTGGTGGCCTGGTAAAGAAGCCTGCGCTGGAAACTGCCCCGCAGCACCCTCCGCCTGTGGCTGCAGCTAGGAGCCCCTAGAGGAGCAGTATCATTTACAAATGTCCCTGGAAATTCTTCAGCTCACTGAGCCAGCCAGTCCGCCTTCTTCAGCCTGTGGCAGGATGTGGAAGGTGTAAGGACTTGCGCATGTGGGGAAGAGGGAGCAAGTGTGAGCTGCTCCTGTGTCTTGACTTTTCAGTTCAGGGTACCTCTGATCTGACATCATGCAAGGGGGCCAGTGAGAGATGCCAGTGGATGGGAGTTCACTGCTTAATCACTGAATGCACCACACGGCCCTTTGTCATCCACATAAATCACGTCTATTACTGAGTGGGAGGCATTTAACACAACAGGAAAGTTCCACCGTGACATGAGAATGCAACAAATCACAATTATTTTGGTCTCCTATAAGGGAAAGTAACTCCACTCTGTTTCTATAGGGATTTGGTCTTTATAGAAGTGAGAGTCCTCTGCATTGGGCTGAACAAGCCAGGCACCCAGGAAGCTTCACATGTTAAAGCCACTTTGGAATTATCCCAGCTAAAGCATTGGGAAGCTTCTCTAGGCCAGCACATTTGATCCTTTCATTCCATGAAAGCTTCCTTCCTTGGAAGGAAGGACAACGGAAATAACTGAGGTTCTCTTAGGGAAATGGTTTCCTCTGCTGGTCTGACACACAATTAGAAGGCTTTCTAAATTACACACATAACTTTTATGCTGAGTAGAATCTGGGGACAAAGATGCAGAATTTAGTGACTCGGCCAAAACAACAAAAAACAAAACAACCCTAAAGTTATTAACTGATGCATAAGAAGGGAAAGTAAATGGAAAACGCTATTGTGGCCCTTAAGCAGGGACCAGACAAGCAACGAATTGGCAGTGTGTTCTGCAATAGATTTCTCTCTTTAAAGGGGTACCTCAAGAGTCCAGCCATTTTAAACAAGTTTTGAGGCCCCATCCCCTTTTCCACATAGTGCAATGGTGTTTTAAGTTTTTTCCCAAACCATTCAGCAGCATCAAAATGAATCAGTGGAATTAAATACAAAAAGAAAAACAAAAAACAAAACTAACTAACTTAATAAAATACCCATTGTTTGGATAAGCACTTAAGTTTTTGAACATGATTATCCAAGTACCTAAATTTTTGTTAGATATTCAAAAATGACTAAGAAGCTAAAAATAAGGAATCTTAGTAGGTGCAGGCTTACTTTCTTCCTTGTAACATTAATCTTCTCTAAGAAGGAACGCTGAAAAATATTTTTTATTTAATAATTTAAAACCTGAAATGGGTGTGAGGGTTAAATATAATAAAGGAACAGAACTAAGCAACAGAATGATTGAAATGTAAAGGAAAGATATTTTAAACATTTTTCTGTTTACTGCTTATAGATGAATGTCTGCACTATGAGCTAGCTGTTTATGAGAGTAAAATTATGCAGAAAACTCATTGGATATTCCTTAGAAACCATTAAAATTATGCTGAATCAAGGAAAACAGAGGTGCTAAAAATCTGTGGAATTCATCTTTTTCACATTTTGTTGCTATAAATTTTCTTTATGTCAATTTTTTCATATTTTAAATATTGTTTTCTCTTTACATCAAATCACTAAGTGTCTAAAAGTTTGCTCCTTCTACATTTAAATTTTTTTTTGTTTCTTTTAAAGCTGTTCAACATAGTATTTCATTTGGTGGTCTTTATTAATTCATAATAAAATGCACCATGTAGGAAAAAAGAGAGATTTTTCCCATTTTATTGCATACCTAAAATCCACAAACTTAAAAATGCATTGTGGAATTCAAAGACAATGAGAATGTGAATGTGAAAGAGAGGAGAGAGGTTGTTATGGATTGACTGTCAGGGTAAACATTGAATGATGGTCTAAGCAATAAACGTTTCTTTCTGAAGGATTCACAGACTTCTGCATTCTGGAAATACTTATCCATTCATTGAGACAATTCAATTAACCAGAAGGTCAGCTAGTAGGATGTCCATATACAATTAAGTCTTGACAATAAGTCTTTTTTACAGAAAGTAAAACCAAAAGGCTCTCACTCACATGCGTGTAAAAGCCTACACGCATGTTAGAACTGCAGTGTATTGCCTTTCTGTTGAATTCCCACTCTTTTCCCAACTTAAAGACTAAGAGTAAAATTTTTCATTCATTCTTTACTTCTTTCTTTGATTCTTTTTCTGACTATGAAAGTAATATATGCCTGTTGAAGAAAAATTAGGAAATGAAGACAAGTGTACAGAAGAAAATATATCATGGATAAGCTTAAACCTAGAGCTAACCTGAGTGGCACATTTCTTTCCAGCCTCAAATAAATCCATATTTCCCCATTTCTCTTCCTCTTTATTTAAATATATATATTTAATTTTTTAAATATTTAGATTACACAAATGTTACACAAAAATATATAGGGATTCCCATATGCCCCACTTCCCACACTTCCCACACCCTCCCAAATAAACAACATTGTTCATTAGTGTGGCACATTCATTGCAATTGATAAATACATCCTGGGGTATTGTCATTGAACATGGACCATATTTCACATTGTAGTTTACACTCTCTCCCACACAATTCTGTAGACCATGGGAAGATATATAATGGCCTATATCTGTCATGACAGAGCCATTCAGAATGATTCCCAGGTCCCAAAGTGCCCCCACATTACATATGTCTTTACCTCCACCTGTCCCTAGAGCATCCAGTGGCCACTGCCTGCACATCAATGCTGTAATTAATTATTTCCATTGCTAGAATTACAAGTCTATTGTAGAATACCAGTAAATCCATTCTAGTCCATAGTTCATTCCCCAATCCTGAGGATTATGGGATGGTGATGTCCACTCCACCTCTTCTTGTGATGGGTCTTCAATCCCATACAGCCAATGGATGGGACTTTCTTGCATGCAGTTGTAGGCTCTCTTGTTTCCTTGGCATGGTGGGTGTCAATCCTCACCTTCTGATTAGCTGTCCTGGGTGAGTCCAATGAACTGGAGAGTAGGTTTTGCAATTCCACTGAGGCTCAGGGCCCAGCTGGCACATGGACAGCCCAAAGTTTAAAGTCTCTTGGACATACACCTACCAACTCCAGCACCAAGTTTAGGTTCAAATAGAAGGGACAGATAAACCATGTGTAGGGAAGCCATGAATAAAGTCCAACTCTGTCACTCTCAGGAGCATAAACTCCAAAGTAGGGCCCACTGGCAAGACACCAAACTCAGGTGGTATCTGCCTTGACCACAGGACCTGGGTGTTTACAGAGCCCTCAGGAACCCCACTATTTGAGGTAGTATCAACTTTGGCAGTCTATGAGATCCCCCTGAGATGTGTATAACCATCACCTCTGGGATGAACTCCCTTCTCATTTTGAAGTCACTTAGGCATATAAACTCATTTGTCTTTACATTTCGCCCTTTTATTTGAGCTTTTTTCTACTTACATTCCTAGTTGGTGCTTGATAGTAATCCCACAGTGCTGGGGAGGCTCACCCGTGGGATTCATGTCCTATGCTGCGGGGATGGTAATGCATTTATATGCTGAGTTTGGTTTACAGAGAGGCCACATTTGAGCAACAAGGAGGCTCTCAGGAGGCAACTCTTAGGCACCCCACAACACTAGGCTGTTTCAATTTCAAGAGCAAAGGCTCACAAGCATAGTCATCAATATGAAAGGCCCATCAATGGACACTCCTCCTTCACCAGTCAGTGCCTCTTCACTTGGGGGAGAGTTGCTGCTACATTAGAGAACATGACAGAACGCTCCAGGATGGGAATTCAATATTCTCTCTGTTGTGTGGCTCTCCACCCACTGTGACAATGCCCCATGAATATTTGAACACATTTATATACCTTATATGGGAACTTCCTCCCATGTTTCTCCATCATTGATGTCTCATACCAATGATCCTACTCTGCCCCAGTTGTAATCCTTCTGTGATCCAAAGCTTCTTCAAAAATGATACCAACAAAATAGCCATGTACAATTAATAGGAAAATGAAATAATAATGGTAGGTTTAAATAAAAGAAATAAAATGCATAAAAATTTAAGGAAAATTAAAAATAAAATAAAATTTAAAAATTGAGATATTAAAGACTGAGGAAAAATATTTAAAATTTTTTGATATTTTGCCTATTATCACTGTAATATCTGTTGTCCTGCATGTACAGTGACATTTTCTTCCTTTTATTCCCCAGTGTCTTTCTTTTTTTCTTTTTATTTTCAAAGAAGTTTTAGGTCACAGTAAAGTCACATAGAGAATGCAGGGTACTCCCATATACCCAACATCCTCCACCATTTCCCCTTTCCCATATTAATATGTTTTCTATATGTGGATGGTATATTTGTTACAAGTGATATACAAATAGTGAAACATAGCTAGAAACTATGGTCAATGGTTTACATTGCAGAGCATACTTTTTAATAAATTTTGATCATATTTAACATGGCCTGAGTCTATCATTGCAATCTCATGTACAACACTTCCATCACCCACTCAATATTCCCTGTTCCATCTTCTATTCCGCCATCCACCTCCCTGCTGGGCCCATGGGGACCACATGTCTACACTCCTTGGATGACAAGATTCATAGTTACTTACAACACTAAGGTCTTGACACATTGGTTTGTCCTCCCCTACTAGGGACCACCCATGCTCTTGAGAGAACCCCACCCCTCTGAGGACATATTGTTCCTCCCAGGATGGGAATCCAACTACTTCCCACTCATTATATGGGTCTTCACGTACTGATACAACACATTATAAGAAAATGATCACTTGCACACTCCCTAGAAGCCTGCTCCAGGTGTTCCTTGCCCCAAATATGCCGACAGCCATCACCCTAAAAAAGAAACACTTCCATGTCATATTTCGATAAGAGCTTTCCAAATTTTGTACTTTCAACCACATACCTGGGAATCACCAGTGTTCACCTGGTCCCTCTCTCAACCGAGCCCCCAATTCCATTGACTGGCCAAATCCACTCCCCACCCAAGCCACCTGTCAAACCTGCACCACCCAACCCAATAGTATCACTACTCTCCTGTCATATCCCTTCAATGCCCAGCTACACACTTCCACCTTATCATAGATTACACCATTATTGGCATTGGCTCACGAAATTCTTTTCCCTTTCTATTTCCTGTAAACCTATCTTCCAGAAAATAGCTCTGTGAATCTGTTCAATTAGCTTAATTCATATCAGTGTTTTCATGTAATATTTGTCCTTCAATGACTGGCTTCCTTCACTCAACATACGGTCTTCAAGATTCATCCATGTTATACCAAGTGTCAGAACGTTTTTCCTTCTTACAATTGAATAATATTCCATTGTATGTATGTACCACATTTTGTTTATCCATTCATCTCTTGATGGGCATTTGGGGTGATTCCAACTTTTGGCAAGAGTGAATAATGCCACTATGAACATTGGTGTGCATATAACTCTTCAGTTTTTTTTCTTCTATTCTTCTGCCTATATACCCAGCAGTGGAATTGCTGAATCATATGGTAGTTCTATAGTTAGTTTTTTGAGGAACTTCCAAAGAGTCCTCCACAATGGTTGGATCATTCTACATTCCCACCAGCAGTGGATGAGTGTTTCCATTCCTCCAACACTTGTAGTCCTCTTCTTTTTAATAGTTGCCAGTCTAATGGGTCAAAGATGGAATCTCTTTGTAGTTTTGATTTGCAATTCCCTAATAGCTAGTGATGTTGAGCATCTTTTAATTTGTTTCTTAGCCATTTTTTTTCTTCCTTGTAGAAGTGTCTTTTTAAGTGGCTGACCATTTTTTAATGAGATGTTTGTCTTTTATTTTTGAGCTGGAGGATTTCTTTATATATGCAGGATATTAGGCTCCTATGAGATATATGGTTGCCAAATACTTTGTATCATTGGGTAGACTGACTTTTTAGTTTCTTGATATTCTCCTTTGAGGTGCAAATGTTTTTAATTTTGAGGCGATCCCATTTATCTATTTTTTCTTTCACTGCTCATACTTTGAGTGTGAACTTCATGAAAACATTTCCTATAACAAGTTACTGTAGATGTTTCCCTATATTATCTTCGAAAGTCTTTATGGTCTTGGCTCTTATATTTAGATCTTTGATCCATTTTAAGTTGATTTTCGTATAAGTTGTGAGATGGTGTTCCTCTCTCATTCTTTTGGTTATGGATATCCAGTTCTCCACGTACTGTAGGAATCCATCTTGCAAAGTCTTTGGGGGAATCTGTCCAGCAGGGCCTGTGATGGTGCAAAGAATTACTCTGAACACTGACACTGAGAAACTCGAGGAGGAGAAGAGCTAAAGAAGCTATCTTCCTTTGCTGATTCCCATCAGAGATTTTATTCTCTTTTTCACATAGATAAAGTTCAGTGTGTATGTGCAGGAGCTCAGGTAGGCATGGCACATTTGAAGGGTAATAAATAACATCACAAGAATTCCAGACTGATAAAGGGGTAGCAAGATTACAGAAATATTTGTAATTTACAAGGGTATAGAGAGGTGCCAAAGTTCTAAGATAACTGATTAACAGAGCAAAGCAAGAATGGTCCTGTTTATGACAGAGACTGATAGTGCTGGTTTCCTTCTGTGGGCAGAGAAGCAGGCCTCTAAAGTATTTCTTAGATATAAGGATCAGAGGTTTCTTACACAGCAATATTTGTTGAAGAGTTCAATCTCTCCCAGTTGAGTGGCCTTGGTGGCCTTGTCAAATATTAGATGACTGTATATGTGAGGATCTATATCATAATTTTCAATTCAGTTCCATTGGTCCTTGTTCCAATACCATGCAGTTTTGACCACTGAAGGTTTATAGTATTTTTTAGCATCAGGTATTGTGATTCCACCGATTTCATATTTCTTTTTCAATATGTCTTTGGCTATTCAGGGCCTCTTCCCCTTCCAAATAAATTTCATAGTTAATTTTTCCAATTCACTAAAAAATGCTGTGTTGATTTTTATTGGAATTGGATTAAATTAGTTTGAGTAGGATAGAAATCCTAATGATATTTAGTCTTCCTATCCATGAAAAGGGGATATTCTTCAAAATATTTAAGTATTATTTGATTACTTTTAATAATGCTGTGTAGCTTTCTGTGTATAAATCATTTACATCATTAGTTAAATTTATTCCTAGGTATTTGATTCTTTTAGGTACTAATGTAAATGGTATTTTTTTAAATTTCCTCCTAAGATAGCTCATTATTGGTGTACAGAAATGCTACTAATATTTCACATTAATCATATAACCTGCAACTTTACTGAACTCACTTATAAGTTCTAGAAGCTTTGTTGTAGATTTCTCAGTGTTTTCTAGGTACAGGACCATGTCATCTGAAAATACTGAAATTTTTACTTCTTCCTCTCCAATTTGGATGCCTTTTATATCTTTTTGTTCCCTCAGTGCTTGAAAAAATACTTCTAACACAATGTTAAATAAGAGTGGTTACAGTGGCATCCTTTTCTGTTTCCCTTTCTTAGAGGAAAAGATTTTAGGATTTCACATTTAAATATGATGTTAGTTGTGGGTTTTTCATATATACCCTTTATCTTGTACAGAAAGTTTTCTTTTATTCCTATATTTTGCACTATTTTTATCAAGAAAATTTGCTGTATTTTGTTGAATGTTTTTTCTGCATGTATAGAGATGATCATGTGATTTTTTTCTTTTGATCTTTTTATGTGTTGCATTACTTTGATTGATTTCCTTTTGTTGATTTATCTTTACATACTCGTGATAAAACGCCCCTGGCCATGGTGTATAGTTCGTTACCTGTGTTGTAAAATATAATTTAAAAATATTTTGTTGAAGATTTTAGCATCTGGGTTCATTGGAGAGATTGGTCTGTAATTTTCCTTTCTTGTGGAATCTTTGTTTGGCTTTGGTATTAGGGAAATTTTGGCATCATAGAATGAGTTAGGCAATGTTCCTTTTACTTCTATTTTTTGGAAGAGCTTAAGCAAGTTTGGTGTTAGTTCTTTCTAGAATGTTTGGTAGAATTCACCTGTGAATCCGCCTGGTTCTGGGCTTTTCTTAGATGGGAGATTTTTGAGAAGTGAGTCTATCTCTTTACTTGCAATTGTTCTGTTGAGTTAATCAAATTCTTTCATCGATATTGGCTGCTTGTGACCTACTACGAACTTGACCCTTTCCCCTAAGTTATCTTTCCTGTTGGATATTTTTCAAAGTATCCTCTAATGAAAATCTTTATTTCTGTGGGGCCAGGGGTGATATCCTCTTTCTTATTTCTTATTTCATGTATTTGGATCTTTTCTATTTTTTCCTTATTAGTCTAGCAAATGGTTTATTAATTTTATTGAGATTCTCAAAGGACAAGATTTTGATTTTGTTTATTTTTTCTAGTGCTTTCTTATTTTCTATTTCATTTCCTTCTACTCTAATCTTTGCCATTTCCTTCTTGGTACTTTCTTTTGGTTTAGTTGTTGTTTTCCTAATTCCTCCAAGTGTGCAGTTAGGTCTTTGTTTTAGCTATTTCTCTTTTTCTGATACATGCATTTATGGCTATGAATTTCTCTCTCATTACAACTTTTGCTGCATCCCACAGGTTTTGCCATGCTGTGTTATCATTTTCATTCATTTCAAGGTAGTTACTGATTTCTTTTGAGATTTCTTCCTAGACCCACAGTTTGTCTAAGAGTGTTTTGCTTAACTTCAATATCTTTGTGCCTAATCTGGTTCTCTGGACCTTACTGATTTCCAGCTTCATTCCATTGTGGTCAGAAAAATTTTATTGTATATTTTCAAAATTTTTGAAATCATTGGGGATTTTTCTGTGGCCTAACATATGGTCTATCTTGGAAAATGTGCACTAGAGAAGATGTATATCCCACTGTATTTGGGTGTAGTGTTCTGTATATGTATATTAGGTACAGATATTCTAATGTATTATAAAAGTCTTTGTTCTATTTTAATTCTTTGTTGAGATGTTGTGTCTAATGGTGATAATAGTGTATTAAATTTCCCCACTATAATTGTAGAGGTATATATTTCTCCACTTCTCTTTTCCAATGTTTGCCTCATGTATTTTGAGGCAACTTGGTTTTGAGCATCAATGTTTATGGTTGTTCTTTTTAAAAGAATGTCCATTTTATTAATATATAGTGTCCATCTTTCTATCTTACAATGGTTTTGCATTTAAAGTCTATTTTGTCCAATATTTTTATACCTAGAACTTCCTTTTTTGGTTATTGTTTGCTTGTAAGACTGTTTTCCAGCCCTTCATTTTGTATTTCCTTGTGTCCCCGTGTCTAAAGTGGGTTTCTTGTAGAAAATATATAGATGGTCTTATTTCCTTATCCTTTCTGCCAATCTGTGTCACTTGACTGGTGGCTTTAATCCATTAACATTCAGTGTTATTCCACTCAAGGAATTACTTACATTAACCATATTTTCCTTGGTTTATGTATGTCATTTGTTGTTTTTATTTCTCTTTTGTCTTTTTAGTTGTTATTACACTCTCCACCCACTCTCTAACTCCTATTTTTTTCCTTTCAACTTGCAGTACTCCCTTTAGTGTTTCTTGAAGGACAGGTTTCTTATTGGTATACTCTCTTAATTTCTGTTTATCTGTGAATATTTTGTACTCGCCATCATTTTTAATGCCAGCTTTGTTGGATAGGGAGCACTTGGCTGGAAGCTTTTTACTTTTGGTACCTTAACTAAGTCATGCCACTGCCTTCTTGCATCCATGGTTTCATATAAGAATTCAGCACTTATTATTATTGTGCTTCCCTTGTATGTGATGATTCTCTTTTCTCTTGCTGCTTTCAGTATTTTCTCTTTGTCTTGAGCAATGGATAGTTTGATGAATATGTCTTGGAGTGGGTTGGTTTGGATTTATACTGTTTGGAGTGTACTGCACTTCCTGGACATGTACATCCATCTTGCTCAATAAGGTTGGGAAGTTTTTAGCCATTATTTCCATCTATATTCCTTCTGTCCCCTTTCCCTTCTCTTCTCCCTCTGGGATGACTGTAATGTGTATGTTTGTGTGTTTTGTGTTGTCATTCAAATCCTTAAGTCCCTGATGAATTTTTTTTCTATCTTTTTATCTATCTGTTCCACTAACTGTTTAATTTCAGATGTACTGTCTTTCACATCAATAATTCTTTCCTCAGCCTCTTCAAATCTGCTGTTATGTGCTTCAAGGATATTTTTTATTTCTTGGCTGGTGCCATTCATCACCATCATATCTGTTATATTTTTATGTATATTTACAATTCCTTCAGTATGTTCTCCCAGGGTTTACTTAATATACTTGATCTCTTCTTTCACTTCATTAAGTTGGTCTTTGATATTTGTTTGGATGTTTGTGATTAATTTTTCAATGTTCTACATCTTTTCCTGTTTTTTAGTTTGTTCATTGGACTGGGCCATATCTTCCTCTTTTTTCGTCTGATTTGGAATTTTTTTGTTGCTGTTTGGTTATCTTTTTACCTTAATGGGTTTAGTCTGTTGAGTAGCATCTCTCTCTACTTGGGTTTTCTTTAGTTGCTGTTTCTTGTGTGTGTATTTTGTTTTCTCTTTGACACTTTGTTCCTCTTATTCTATTTCCCTGCTGTTGCCTATATTCCCTTGAAGTAAAAAGATTAGGGCTGGGGAAAGTAAAAGAGATAAGAAAAGGAAAAGGATAATAGTAATAATAATGGTAAAATTTATAAGAAGGATCATATATGAGCTTGGAAAATGAATATTTATCTCATGTAAGCAGTGTACAGTAATAGGTATGACAAAGTGGAATACCAACAATGAAATAAGGAACCATGTAGAGAAAAATATATACAATGAATTAAAAACCCAGAATGATAAGAAGACAGGAAAGAGAAAAGACAAAAAGAAAAAAGTTAATAAAAGAAAGAAAATAGAATAGACAAAGTAGAAATAAAAACCATAAAAATTTAGGACTAATCAAAGAGAGAGGGAATGTAAGAACAACAACAGGAAGCAGAAGATAGACAGATGAAGGTAGGAAAAGAAATAGCATTCAAAGACAAAATTGGTATACATAGAATAGGGGAGATCATGGAAGAAGAAACACAGCAAACAAGAAACAAGACAGAGTCACCTAATTAAGAAAAAATAGAGGAAAAAGGGGAGAAGAAAGAGGAAAGAAAAGCAAAAACCCACAAGAAAAACAAACACCCAAGCAAGCAGTCAAACACAAACTTCCCTCTTAGGCCTCTGAGGAGCTTCTCAGGCATCCAGTGTTCATCAATGAACACCCTGCCTGCCCTCTGCAGGTTTTTATAGCAGGTCTTAGTAAGTAAACTTAATATGTTTTTAAAAAGTAAATCTTTTTTTTGTGGAAAAAATAAGAGACCCAAGAGAAGCTAATAGAAAAATAATATCTATATTCTCCCTGTCCTAAAGTAAAAGCTGAATATTTGGTATCCTCATGGATCACTGCTCTAAGAGGAGCCTGGAATTGAACTATGGACCTTGTATATTGAAGATGGAATCTCCCTCACTGAGGTAACGTTTCTTGATGGGTCTGTTAGCTCTTCTGAAATCTATCCATTCTTTTTCCCTTGGACAGGTTTGACTCTTTGTAGCTTGGTAGATTCCTGCTGATTAGGAGTTTGTCTGTGGCAGGATGCAATAGCCTGTATGAGCGGATAACCCCTCACCACTCCTGGTCATGTTGCATTCACTTCTGAAACTGAAATGGGAGCCTGATGACTCAACTCACCACAGAAAAATGACTCTCGATCCTTTTCCAGACCACATTCTCCTCCCTGGGGCTTTTGGAAGCTTATTAAGTACTCCTCTCCACTCCCTGCATGAACGCTACCACTCTTGGTGAGTGCTACCTCCTGCTGGGTGGCTGACAGGAGTTGAGGTTTGCAGCTTCCTACCCCAGATCCATGCCCTGAACCCTCCCTCTCTGTGGGTTCCCAAAACAGCCTACTCAGGCAGGGTCTTATGCCAACTGAGCCATCCGTTGTGAAAGAGTTGGTGAACACCCTTTTAAACCAATGCCATCTTGCTCCTTCTCCTTTCAACTTTAAAGAATTTAAAAAATTTAAGCATATTTGCCTTAAGATGGTGAAAGTATATGTAATTAACTTTTTTCCCCTATTCTCTGCATTACAAATTTTCTACAATGGCCATATTCTGCATTTTTCTTTTTTTAAATGTAAAAACTTGCATCTTTTTGCAACTTATCTTCCAGAGTCTACCTCCATGAGTCTGCTCACTCTCCTTAGTTCATATCAGTGAGATCATGCAATATTTTTGTTTTGTCTCTGGCTTCTTTCGTGGTGAGATTCTTCTATATAATAACTGCAATGATAGGCACCTGAAATTACTCATTTGTCAAGTCCTATGGATCTGTACAGCACAAAGTGTAAGCCATACACTTTAATAACAGTGCTTCAATATTGGTTCATCAACTGTAACAAATGGACCATACTAATTTAAAAGTTCAGTAATTGGTGTAACTGTGTGTTTGGGGGATTATATGAGAATTTCCTATATTTTTGGTGTAATTTTTATGTAAACTTAAAATTAAAAGTTCTCTAAAAATAAAATTAAATGTAAAATTTCAAAACTAATTCATGAAATGCAGAAACAATTTGCAAAGACTGGAAAGGTATTTTGTTGTTTGTTTTTTTGTTTGTTTGTTTTATGTTGGTTTGATTTGTTAGCTCCAGGAACTCAAGGGAATCTCTGCTATATCATTGCATGTTTACATACTTAAGGAACAGATAGTTCAGAGACCATCCCAGAGTTCACAAGTGAGGCAAGTGAAACTGAAATACTCCCCATCAGTCAAAGTTCAGCCTATTAGCAAAGAAACATGGTTCGGGAACACCATATCGCATATTTCAATTTTTTGAAAATCTGTCACAACAGTTCAGCACCTTCCTTAGAGGTGATGGCTCAGGAAGAACTTCCAGGTTTCCTGACATATGGCCATCCACTGACTCCATGCGGCTTCTGCAACCAATGAGATGTGGGTGGTTTCTCAAGTCCATCAGGTAAGCCAACCTTTCAGGGTCAGCCTGCTGTGGATTAAGATTATGTACAGCCTTAAAATGCCCAGCCCATAATGGAGAAAACAAAATGAGCCTCCTGGATGAAGCACCCAGGGCCATGCCAGTTGGTCTCCTCTTTTTGCTCTTTGTAAATGATGTCATGACGCTCAACATGATGGTGGGGAACTAAGCTAGAGAACCAATAATGCTGAATAGCCAGGGAAAGGAAGGCTAAATATACACACACTCATTCTGGTAAAAGAAAGTGGGGCTTTAAATTTTTAATTCAGATACAATCATTCTACCATACAGTATTTTGTCCTAATGTTCACTAAACAATAATGCAAATTCAACATTATTATTATTGTTTTATTTTTATTATTATATTTTGTCTGGGCACAACCAGGACAGACAATAAGATGCTGAGGATTAATTGCACAGTGTCATAGTGTAAGTTGAATGTAAGTTTTCATACTTCCAGTCTAAACCAGAAGACCAAAATGAAGAAAACTACTTAATATGTGTTAGATAAAATATCATATAATATAGAATAGCATTGCAAATATATTTTCTGTATTTTAAACTTGGAACAGATGTAGGGAAGAATCCCTAGGGTTTCAATGCTTTAAGCAAGAAGGGGAATCAATATACTATTACAGGAATCTTTACTTTCCACAAATATCCATTGAAACTGATTCTCTGCTGTGGGTGGGCCATGAGTGCCCAATGCAGTGCAGCCCCTCCTGCATGGGAATGTTTTTGTCTTGGCTTACACTGACTTCTCCTAACTGTGTGTCTTGCACAGTAATGCACAGCTATTTCCTCAACAGTCACAGAGCTCAGCTGCACAGAGGACTGGTTCTTGGATGTGTCTCTTGAGGTAGAGAGTTGATTATTGAGGGATGGATTATTGTAAGTGCTAACTTCAAAGCATATTCCTGACAATCATTGCATCCCTGCCCCTGGGGCCTGATGGATCTAATTCCAGCAGGAACCAATGGCTGTAGTGGAAAATCCACAGACAGAACAGGTGAGAATAATGGTCTTGGAGGGCTTCACCAGTCCTGGGCCTGACTCTTGCCACTGCATCTGGGATAGGACACCTGAGGAAAAGGAGGAAAAGTGTGTCATGTGCTCAGAGGCAGCATCCCCATTATGTTCATGTCTGAATCTTGAGACACTCACATCTGGGAACTGCCACCAGAAAGAGGAAGAACCACAAGGGTTTCATGTTCCTTTTTAGGAGGACCATTACTGTCAGACAACATTTTCTGGGTTGAGGAGGATCCTGAATTTAAGTCCATGTGTGCTGTGCTTTCATGAGTTGACCAAAGTGGTGATTTCCATGTGGAAGTTACTTTGGTCAAAGGGGCCAGGGGAGTTCCCTGTCTCTGGGGCTCCTCTGGGAGGAGGATGCTGGTTGATCCCTAGGAGAACCCCGTCCAATTCTTGCATACAACTTCACTAAGTAAGGGGTTTACTATACCCAGGCCATGAAAACTTCCTGAAGGAGCTGGTAAGTGACGTGGATGCAGCCAAGCAACAAGGATGTCTTTGGAAATATTGCCAGTGTGCCTCTACTCTAAAAGATATACACAATTATCAAATACCCAATACAAATACATGGCCTGTAATCTGCTAAATAAATCTTCTGATCCATTTATTTCCTCTGTTAGCTGATTTTATTGGATATTCTTAAGTTTGAAGCAGCAGCTAAATGTATCTAATACAATGAGTTCAGACAAACTATGTCCAATCCAATGCATATGCCACAATTCAGAATGACTTTCTTCAAGTTATTTAATGTGCATGAATATTTCTTCTTTGGATAGGACTTTTATAAAATGTATACTTAGTAATTATTGTGGAATTGAATTTGCTCATCAATCTCTCACTTTGTTTTTATTAGTCCTAGCAGTTTCTAAAACCTGCTTATTCCATTACCTAACTAAGTCTGCAGGAAAACCTTGCACCTCAGGACTCTTTCCTTAGCTAAAACTTTCAGGAACAAAAACCCATCAGTGGGATTGTGGGGGCATGGTTTATGGGTTAGTCATATAAAACTTAGCTCTCAATAAAATAACAAAGGACACCCAGAGGCTGCTGGGGGGACCTAATTTGTGGCAAAGCAAAACAGGACACTGCTTGCAAACTCCTAGAAAGTCAGGGTTGGAGACACAAAGTAGCCAAAACAAGTAATCATAACACAGACAATAGAAAGGAAATACAAAAAAAGAAAAAGTGTCAAAGATAAAACTTAACACACACACTAAAGCAGTAATTAAATAAAACACAAGAGTAAAGAGATAAGCTAATCAACTGAATAACCCCATCAAGATAAAAAGTTGACCAGAGAGCCACAAAAACTTGCAAACTATACTTTGAAACAGGAAGACATGGCCCAGTCCAATGAACAAACTGAAAACCAGGAAAAGATGCAGAACATTGAACAAGTAATAGAAGCTGTCCAAACAAATATCATGGAGCAACTTAAAGAAGTGAAAGAAGAGATTAAGGATACTAAGAAGACACCATGGCAACTTACGGATGAAATTTTAAATATACATAAGAAGATAATGGATATGATGGTGATGAATGGCACAATGCAAGAAATAAAAAATGCACTGGAAGCACATAACAGCATATTTGAACAGGCTGAGGAAAGAGTTAGCGTTGTGGTAGACAGTACATCTGAAATCAAACAGATAGTATAACAGATAAATAAAAAGTTAGACAAAATCCAGCAGGCACTTAGGGTTTTGAATGACAATACAAAGGGCACAAACATATGCATTATAGGCATCCCAGAGAGAGAAAAGGGAAATGGGACAAAAGGAGTGGAGGAGGAAAAAATGCCTGAAAAGTTCCCAATCCTATTGAGGGAGATGGATGTACAAGTCCAGGAAGTACAGAGCACCCCAGTCAGTATAAATCCCAACAGGCTTAGTCCAAGATACATACGCATCAAACTGTATAATGCTGAAGAAAAAGAGAAAATACTGAAAGCAGTAAGAGAAAAGAGAACCATCAGATAAAAGGGAAGATAAAAAAGATTAAGTGCTGTTTTCTTATATGAAACCACGGAGACAAGAAGGCAGTGCTGTGACATAGCTAAGGTACTAAAAGAAAAAAAAATTCAAGGCAAGAATTCTCTATCCTGCAAAGCTGGCTTTCAAAAATGATGTAGATTTCAAAACATTCACAGATAAACAGAAATTAAGAAAGTATGCCTAAAAGAATCCTGTCCTTCAAGAAATATGAAAGGGAGTTTCGGCAGGATGAAAGGAAAAAACAGGAGATGGAGAGAGGGTGGAAAGTGTAAGAAAAACTAAAAAGCCAAAAAGAGAAACAAAAAGAATATTTGACAAGCATAAACCCAAAGAAATTATGGATAATGCAATTCCTTGAGAGTAATTACACTGAGTGTTAATGGATTAAAACCACCAGTCATTAGACACATATTGGCAGAATGAATAAGGAAATATGATCCATGTATGTGTTTTCTACAATAAACCTACCTTAGACCCAGGGATTCTGGAAGGCTGAAAGTGAATGGTTGCAAAACAATCTTACAAGGAAATAAAAAATCATAAAACTAACTATACTGATATTGGACAATATAAACTTTAAATGCAAAACTATTGTGAGAGTCAAAGACAGACACTATATATTGGTTAAAATTGTAATCTTTCTAAAAGAAAGAACAATCATAAACGTTTATTCACCTAACGGGGGTGCCTCAAAATATTTGAGGGAAACAGGAAACACTAAGTGGAGAAATAGATGCTTCTACAATTATAGTGGGAGATTTAATACACCATTATCACTGATAGAACATCTCAAAAAAGAATCAATAAAGAAACACAGACTTTGATTAATACTTTAGAGTATCTGGATCTATTAGACTTACGCAGAAAACTACACACAAATACATTGGTATAAACTTTCTTCTTGAGTGCATATGGATCCTACTACAAGATAGAACACTGCTAGGCCACAGAAAAAAATCTCATTGAATTCAGAAAGATTGAGATTATGCAAAGTAATTTCTCTGGCCACAATGGAATGAAATGAGAAATCAGTAACGGCCAGAGAAACAGAATAGGCACAAAGATATGGAAGTTAAACAACACACTCTTAGAGAAAAAGTGGGTCAAGGAGGAAATTACAAAAAGTATTAGTAACTACCTTGACATGAACGTAAATGATAACAAAACAAATCAAAATCTATGGGGTGCAGCAAAAGCTGTGCTGAGAGAGAAATTCATAGCCATAAATGTATATGTCAAAAAAGAAGAATGAGATAAAATCAAAGACCTTACTGCACACCTGGAGGCTGCATAAAAAGAACAGCAAACTAACCCCAGAGGAAGTAGAGACAAGAAAATAACTAAGATTAGAGAAAAATTAAAAGAAAGCACGAGAAAAAAATAAACAAAATCAAATGATGGTTGTTCATGAAGGTCAATAAAATTGACAAACCCTTAGCCAGACTAACAAAAAAAATAGAATATGCAAATAAACAAAATAAGAAATGGGGAAGGGGATATACCACGGACCCCACAGAAATAAAGAGTATCATAAGAGCATATTTTGAAAAATTATATGCCAACCAAAGGATAATTTAAAGGAAATGGACAAATTCCTAGAATCTCACAAGCAGCCTACATTGATGAAAGAAGAAATTGATGAACTCAACAGACCAATTACGAGATGTTTACAAAATCCTCCCAACTAAGAAGAGTCCAGGACATGACAGCCTTAGAGGTGAATTCTACAAAACTATCTGGAAAGAACTAAAAGCAATCCTGCTTAAAAACTTCCACAATATAGAAGTAGAAGGAACATTGCTTAATTCATTCTATGATGCCAACATTACCCTAATACCAAAGCCAAAGACTCTACCAGAAAGGAAATTTATAGACTAATATCCATAATGAACCCAGATGTTAAAATCCTCAACAAAATATTTGCTAATTGCATTAAACAACATATCAAATATGTTATACACCATGACCAAGTCGATTTAATCCAGCATAAATGGATGGTTCAATGTAAGAAAATCAATGTACTACATGACAGAAACAGATCAAAAGAAAAAAATCACATGATCATCTCTATCGATGCAGAAGAAAATATTCGACAAAATACAGAGCCCTTTCCTGATAAAAACACGGAAAAAGAGAAATAGAAGGAAACTTTCTGAACATGATAAAGGGTATATATGAAAAACCCACAGCTAACAT
>JAQZBX010027380.1:0-28398 GCA_029593785.1 Cabassous unicinctus
GTTAGGTAAATCAGGCTTCCTTAGGAGATTTGCTTCTCCCTTCAGCCTGGTGCCACTTCAAGTCAGCTGGTGTGCTCCCCAAAGCTCTAAGTGGGTCCAGGCAACCAAACCCACAGAAAGGAAAACACCCTCCACCTTTTGCCAGAACCCTGGAGGGGAACACTTCCAGGCAGCCAGGAGGTTTATTCATGCACGATTACTGGTTTTGGCTTCTTCATGTCTCTGACCCAAACTCTTCTGGGAGTTGGTAAGCAGTGTCCTTGTTTGCTGTGACCCAAAGCAGATCCCCACAGCAGCTTCTGCCTTTTTCTTTGTTGTTTTAGTGAGAGCTAAGAATTATCTGTCTAACCCATTGGCTGTGTTCCCACAATCCTCAAAAGCTCTCTGATTTTAAGAGTCCCTGAAATTACATTGGAACCACTGGATAATTCAGGATGATAGTTTTATTTTAGCATCAATTGTGCTATGTAACATAAACATGGAAGTGATATATCAATGCATTATTACAGTTTTAGAATTAAGGCATAAAATATACCATGGAGCATTTTTAGACATTTTTCTTGCCATAATTGTATATATTAATTGTTCCAATCATTTAGAATCAATATTTTACTATTTTAAGTTGAATGTAGAAATTTTACAACATTATAGATCAATTATTTTCTACTTTTAAGTTTTAGATATTTTATGTTTTCACATTTACATCTTAAAATAAGACAATATTATAATTTTTGTGATTTAACATTCAAAATGTATTAAATCTATCAAGAGAGAATAAGCTATTCTATTTATTTTTTTAAATTTCTTTCATTACTGATATTCCAGAATTCTTACTAGAATATCTTATCATTTTCCTTCTATCTGAATCACTTCTTTCAACCATGATTTTACAATTAGTGTGGTACAAATGAATCACTTTATTTTACTTTATCTGAAAATGCCTTTATTTCACCTAATTTCTCTGTCAATCAGGATACTCCAGAGAAACAGAAACAATAGAGAAGCTGGCAAGTTTGAATATCACAGAGCAAATACCTATTTGAATACTCTAGTGAAAATGATGTTGAAGTTTTTATTCTGAATACCCCAGGGGAAAATGGCTGTCTAAAAATTCCAGCAAGAGCCTGCATTGATGTTGAGGTAGGGATAAAAGCCCTCAGTTTTCACTTGTAAGACCTCAAACTGATTAGATGTGGAGATTACCCCAAATTGCTAAAAGTAATATTTCTTTGCTGATTATGGATGCAGTTGACTGATTGTAATACAATCCCATCTACAAAATAACTTCACAGTAACAAGTAAGCTAGTGTTGGGCCAAACAACTGGACATGGACACAATAATTTAGAAAATTTGACACATGAATTTAAGCATCATATTCCTGGAGGATATTTTTTATTATAAACTTTCTGGATTAATAATTACTTTCTTTCAGCAATTTATTTTATTTTTTTGTCTTTTCATTTACATTATGTAAATGTTACAGAGAATATTTAGGGGATTCCCTTATGGCCCACTATTCACACCTCCCACATTTTCCCAAATTAGCAACATCTTTCATTAGTGTTGTACATTCATCGCAAGACATTTTGGAGCATTGCTAGTAAGCATTGCTTATAGTCTACATTGTAGTTTACACTCTCTCCCACTAAATTCAGTAGGTTATATCAAGATTTATAATGGCATGTATCTGTCATTGTAATGTCATTCAGGATGATTCTCAAATCCTAAAATGCCCCCATGTTACACCTGTTTTTCCCTCTCCCTACCCTCAGAATATCCAGTGGCCACTGCCTCCACATCAGTGATATTTCTTCCATTGCTAGAATCACAATAAATCTATACTAGTATACAGGTAAGTCTACTTTAATCCATAGTGCATTACCCAATCTGTGGGTTCTGGGATGGTGATGCCTATTCCACATTTAATTAAGGGGGGGGCTTTGATCCCATGAGGTTGATAGGTTGGGAACTCTTACTTGCAGTTGTAGACTCTCTCAGTTCCTTTGTATGGTAGTTATCCATCATCTCCTCCCTTTTAGTTGTCCTGTGTGAGACCAATGAACTGGAGAGTAGTGTCTGGAAGTCTCCAGAGCCGTCAGAAGCCCTGTTATTGCAAATCAAAACTATAATGAGATATCATCTTGCACCTATTAGACTGATGACTATTAAAAAAACAGAGGACTACAAGTTTTGGAGAGGATGTGGAAGAATGGAAACTCTCATTCACTGCTGGTGGGAATGTAGATGGTGCAGCCATTGTGGAGGACAGTTTGGCAGTTCCTGAAAAAACTAAATATACATCTGCCATATGTTCCAGCAATTCCACTACTGGTTATATACCCAGAAGAATTAAAAGCAAGGACATGAACAGATATATACACACCAATTTTCATAACATTATTCACAATTGCCAAAAGTTGGAATCAATCCAAATGTGCATCAACAGAAGAATGGATAAAAAATATGTGGTATCTTTCACATTTTAAACATTTGTCTCTACTTCCTTTTGGTATCCATGGTTACTGATGAGAATCCACGTTCATTTGAAACATTACTTCTGCTTATACAATGTGTCATTTTTCTGTGGTTGTTTTCAAGATTTTTTTTTCATTGGAATATGGAAGTTTTATTATAATGTGTCTAAGAATGTTTATTTTTGGTTTCATTCTAGTTAAATCCCCTTAAGCATCTGGTAATGGTAACCTTTTTTTTCTCCAAGTCTGGGCTGCTTTCAGCCACAAGTCTTTCTTTCTTTCTTTTTTTTCTTTTCATTTTAGTATTTCACCTATCCTTTTGGAGTTCCTGTTATATAGATGTAAGACTTTTTTTGCTGCTACAAAACACACTAAGAACTGTTAATTTTTTGTAATTGTTTTTTCTTTTGAGATTAGTTTCTATTTATAACTCCAATAATCTGACATTTTTTGTAATGTCCATTCTAATTTGATCTTATCTAATAAGTTTAATTCAATTACTGTATTTTTTTCCATTTCCAAAATTCTCTTTGATTTCTGCTCTTTATCTTCTTAGTCTTTCTAATTTCCATTAATTTTAGAGGTTTACCCTTCCTTATTGGAGCATTTTTATCATAGCTGTTTAAATTTCTTTGTCATATAATTCTAACATATATGTCACCTCAGCATCAACAATTTTTTTTCTTTTCCTTTGCAAGTTGAAGTTGATAGCTGGTAAATTTGCTTACTAAAAATTGATTTATTTAAGTAGTGCTGGATATTCTAAAACATTTCCAAGATCTAGTGAACTGCTTTTCTATTAATCTAATTAAACTTTTTGTTCTTAAATTCTAGAAAGACAATAATCAGACCTTCCCAGGTCTGCTTTAGACAACATCTCAAAGTAGAAGTCCAGAATGACTTCGAGAATGCCTTAAACTCAGTAAATATGTAACTTTACTCAGAAACAAAAAGCTTGATATTCTTCAGCAGTTTTATAACAATATCCACATAGAACAAGCAGGAGTTTGGCATGATTGAGAAATTTGCCCATATTCTCCTCATGAGACCCTTTGAAAAATCCAGCATCATCACCAACATGGGAAGAATGAATCATAGGGTCATCACTTGATCCTCAACCCCTACCCCCTTTCATTTGCCTATAAAAACCCAAGCTCCCATTCCTACTTCAAACTGGTTTTGGGATGATGTCCCCAGTTGCTTGCTTGTGCACTCACAATAAATCATCTTCTCACTGAAAGACATATTTCTCCATTTTGGCACTGGATCAGGCAAGCCCTTCTATTGAAAATAGCTGTTCAGGTGGTATCAAAGTTTTCCTCAATCTTTATATGTCAAATAGTTTTTCTTATGTCCTGTACATTTCAAATATTTTATGAGTAACTCTGCATCTTGTTTAAATTATATGGAAAATATGGAGGCTTTGTTGTCACAGAAATTCTCCCATTTATGTTTATGGTGCAAGTTCTAACCAGGCTGAGTTTCACATATCTGAATAGAACAATCAAATTAGTTTTAAGGTTTCACTTATTTTTATGTATTTCTTTAAGAAATTGAATAATTATACTACAAAACTGGAATTTTACTTGATTCCTTCATGTCACATATAAAATGGGCTATAGTGAATAAAATGAAGACATAAAACAAATATCAAATATTATAATTATTAATTCATTTCCTTCTTCAAATATATACATATGTTTTTCCACTTTGTCTATATCTAAAGTAACATATATTTGAGTGAAAACATTTATGAATATCTCTGGAACGTTATAGAAGAAGCACCTTGGGACTACTATGAATTTTGGAAAAGGTACTTGGTGCCATATTTTGACATCTCAAAGTGCTTATAGTGTCTAGATTTTCAGGCAAAGCTACATATGAAAACGTCTTTGAAAAATATTGGAAGATGTATAAAAGATCAATAATAGCCCAGATGAAGACAGAGAAGTGGGTTTTTGAGTATTATTAGACACATCTCTCTTGGTGAGATCACTGCATTTGGACATAAAGAAAGGACAGAAGGTGGTTAATAGGAAGAGAGAAAGGTATTGAAAACTAGCTAGGAAATGTAGATTAGGTACATATAGCTTTTTATATTAGAGCATAAACAAATGAAATCACTGGCCTGGGACAATTTTTTAGGAAGTAAAATTAATGAATAGAGCACAGGTGTATTATGGAGACTATTACACATTACTGTTGATTTAAAATTATGTATAACATAAGCAGTGGTCTAGAAAACATTCTATTTCTAGAGGTGACAGAATGAGAAGACATCATTTTGACATCAAAACAATTGTAATATACTAAAATGAATTAGATATCTGTAATTAGTGATATACTTAAAAATGCTGTACTTGGAGTTACATATAGAAATAAGAATGAATGTGGTCACAAGAAAAGTAGACATGTGGACAAATATACATTAATTGGAAACCAAAGGTGAAGAATAGCTAAAGTGAAATTATAATGATAAGGAGGTATATGAGGAACAGCAGGTAGGCAATTATGGTAAAGAAAGTAAAAGGAATATCTACAGATGTTTTTATGTGGATATAAAAAGAGATGTAAGCAGATACTAATTTAAATAATATAAAAATATAAATGATATATATGGTATATATATTGATATAGATACAAGTATCTATATGTCTATGGATATGGATATGAACACAGATCTAATATTTACTTAAGACAGAACATATTACTTACATACAGTATTTTAAAACAGATGTACTACTTACACCATTGCTAGTTATAGTTTTCTGGTTTGCACTAAAGAACGTTATTTTGGATGATTTTTTTAAAATTCACCCAATAAATATAGATATGGATATATGCTTAGACATAACGCTAAATACCTAAGGATATGTATATGTGTGTGCATAGGCACACATTTCTATATATTCATGAGTATGGGTTCTATATAGAAATCTAGATATAGACACTCTTTCTATGAATTCTTCCAATTCTTCCTACAAAGTTATTCTAAGTTGACTGCTAAATAAGTTCTCTGTCAATATTATATTTGCTGTAAAAATATTTTATGGCTGAAAACTTTTTTAGGCATTCCTTTAGCCTCTATGTTTCTCAAGCTTTGATAATGGGGTTTAACACTGGAGTGATGATGGCATACAACATTGGGATCAGCTTGTCTTTGGCTGGAGAGTGTTGTCTGGAGAAGGGTTGGATGTAGGTAAATGTTGCTGGGTCATAGAACAGAGACAAAATGGAGATGGGAAGCACATGTGGAGAAGGCTTTGTGCTTCCTCATAACTGATTAGGTCTTAAGGATTGTGAATATGACATAGATAGAAATACAGGTTTTCAGAAAGGCACTGATCCCCAAGATACTTCCTGCCACTAAAGCAAGCATATCTGTTACAAAATTGTAAGAACAGAAGAGTGCCAACACTGGTGGGATCTAACAATAATTCTGGTTAGCTTAATTGGACTTCCAGAAACACCAGTGGGATGTGACCACCATATTCAGAGAGGAATGAAGAAAACCTGCTGCCCAGATTCCAGTTATCAGCTGGGCACAGCGTTCTTTGGTCATTATGAGGGTGTAATGAAATGGAAAGTATATGACCAGATATCAGTCATTAGCCTTGATGGTGAGAAGGAAGATCTTGGTCCCTTTTAGAGCCACCAGGCAATAAAGCACAGCCAACAAAAGAAATGCTTTGCTTCTCTCTCAAGAGGTTCACAAGCATCTTGTGAACAGTATCTGATGGGCAGAATATGTCTAAGAGGAACAAATTTGGCAAGAAGTAATGCATGTGTGCTAAGCTATTTCTCAGTCCCATTGGCAAAGGGAATGACACTATGTGCCAACATGATGACCCAATAGATGACAAAAAGAAAAACAAAAAATCAAAAACAGAAAGAAAACACAATGAGAGGAAAGTGTACCTTAAGGATATCAGAAAGCCCTATGAAGAGAAGTTCGTTTAAGTGGTGAGATTGTAGATTTTCGTATCTTCTCTCCACTTGGACATTTCTGGTCACAAAGGAAACAAATATACACAGGTTAGGATAAAAAATCTAGGATCCTAGTGATCATCAACACTTGGGATATAGTTCAGTTTGTTTGCAGATAAGTTATATTAGATTTATTTAATTAGAGATTTTAAATTATTAGAAGCACTGATAAAACCATCACATGCATTTATGATATTTATGGAATATTCACCCTCAGCTTTGTAAAAAAGAGATGAAATTTTAAATTTCACCTTCATGAAACAGTTGTTGATCCTTTAGAAGACTTTTTGATTTCACAATTCAGTGAAAGCTAATGGTCCATCCCCACATCAAATTGGACCTTCTGCATTGTATTATCTGAGCTTTTATGTTTCTTTTTGTACTCTTTAAATACTAAGTTCCATGAAGATAGAAGAAGTGTATAATTCATTGAATGCAAATTTTAATAACTGTTGGTAACTAGCAGGCTTTGAGTGAAAGATAGATACACAATTATTCAGACAATAAATGAATAGTTTCTAATAAAGGAATAAATATATCAATACTCCTATAAACCCAAAACATAATCATTTAAAAATTAATAACATGCTACATCCTCAAATGTATACCTCAATAAAAATTAAATTTGGCCTAAATAATATAAATGAAACAGATTTGGTAGTAACTAAATGTGAATTCAAGAAACACATTTGCTTATATATGCAATTCACTTTCCCCTTAAAATTTCATTGTATGATTACATTTCATTTAATTTGATACAACATATCATATACTGTTCTATTTATCATTTTTTAGCTTTCTAATTGCATTTCAGTATATTATAAGAGACTAAATCATTGCAAGTTTATGATTCATTACAAAAATAATTTAATTTCATTGCATGTATGCAAGTTGATGATTATTTAAATGTTTTCTGCTACTTAAAAATTATCTTTTTTAAACTTCAGACATACATGATAGAAAATTAAAACCGAAAATATGTTTCGAAAGTAAAATGTAAAAAAGTTTTTAATTTCCAAACACCACTTCTCATCCCTCATAAATTTTAACCTGGTAGAAATTTTTCATGATTTCTTGGCTCAGATGAAATGTTTAGCATAAATAATTGAAATTATGCATAATGGTTTCTTTAAACAAATATAACTATTATTTTCTGCCAAGTATTTATTTTTCCCCAAAAGGTTTAAATAAGAATTGCTGAGCTTAATTGGAACAAAGAATATCTGCAGCATTAATTCTCAATTTCTCAAGTGTTCAATATTCTACAATATTAAATATAATAGAATAATATATTGAAAAAATAGTGTATATGAAAATTTAAAGACACTTTTTATTATGACAATATTTTGAGACACAAAATATTACAATTTATATTAAATATTTAACTTTATAACCACAATTGTAAAATTGTCTTAATTTTTCTAAACAAGGATTATGAAAAATAAGTCAATAACTTCCTGTTAAAAACACGCAGATGAATTCCACTTCAGACTACATAAACAACATATATTGTGAAGAAATGACAATGGAATTTTTCCTAAATTTTGCCCTTAAAAGTGGTTAAATTTAGTAAGGCAAACTTTTGACCTTGGCATATAAATTGCAGAATTTGATCATGTAGGAAAGAAAACTGTGATTAACAAACCCCTCATGAGGCTGCAAAAGTAATTAATCCATTCCTGTCAGTGTGAGAGCCTTTTGATAGGAATACATCAGTGAGGCTTGACTCAGGTTTAGTGTATGACATTTTACTGGAGCTGATATAAACAGAAACACAGAGAGCAACACAGAAAATGGGAGCTCTGCCATTTTTGATCTCAAGGATTTCAAGGGACCCAAGGGCCTGGGACCACAGAGCACTTCAAGGCTGAGGAGATGAGCCTTGCCGTATGCCTGATTGCCACATGGCAGAATACTGGGATCAACAATAGCTGACTTTGGTGAGAAAGTCACCATCTCTGATGGTGCCTAGATTTGGACATTTCACAGCCTTGAAACTGTAAGCATTAGCCCCAAATAAATCCCCTTTATAAAAGCCAGCATATTTCTGGCACCATTCATCAGCAGCCTTTTAGTAAACTAAAACAGAAATTGGCAATGAGAAAGTGGGTTTGTGCTGCTTGTAGTTTTAAAAAATGTTGGAACAGCTTTATAAATGGGTAATGGGTAGATTTTTGAGGCATTGTGAGATATTTGATAGAAAAACACTAGATTGCTTTGAAGAGAGTTTTGGCAGGAAAATGGACCCTTAAATTATATCCAATGACACCTTGGATGTCAATGATGACTGGAAAGAAAGTGATCCTTGCTTTAAAGTGGCAGAGAACTTGGTAAATTTGACCCCTGATGTTAGATGGAAGGCAGAATTTGAAAATGATGAGGTTGGAAATCTAGGTGAAGAGATTTCCCAATCCACTGTGGAAAAATATGGCTTCACCTTGAAGCTTACAGCAAAATGCAAGAGGAAAGAGATAAGTGAAGAAATATACTTCTGGGCAAAAACAAATTAGAGATTGTTAGGGGAAATGCCAAACTTCTGGAAAAAATGACTCCAGAAGATAGGACCTCATGTGAGGGTTTAACTGAACTTGGAAACAGGGAGCCATTTCATTTGAAGTCATGATCAAAAGTGAAGTTATCTAGGAAGGACTTGTGGAAAGTCTTACTCTTTGATAGCCTGGAACCATGTGACCTACGAGCAAAACTTACAAGCTATTTGCGAGATCTGTATGAATGAAACCACTATCAACCTATACAAAGAGAGAGAGGGAGGGGTGAGATTGAAGGAAAAATGATGTCAAGAAGAAAACCATGGAAGTTGAGATGTGGGTTTGGGACATCATTTTGGGCCAGGAGAGGGATACCACCCATGTGTGTGGAAAGGGTGAGTTGCCTCTGGCATTTGAAGACAGTAGATTTTCCAGTCCTTGATCAGGGAGAGTTGGCTGCCTGAGGCTACAGCAAAGATGAAATATTCAAAAATATTAAAAATATTAAAGAGAGTTAGGTTGCCACTCCACTATTCTGAGGGTGTTGGGTCTGTATGGCAGAGATTAGGGAGAAATTTTTCACCAACACACTGTGCTAAGGGAGTTGAAAATATCTCCCAGAATTTGAAAAAAATATGACAATCTACCCAATATTATTAGAGGTTGACCTCAGATCCCCTCACAACTAGCCATGAGCAAGTCTAATCCTCATCTCTTTTGCAAAACCACTTCGGCCAATTAGTCTATTTGGTCTTGCAACCTGTTGACAGCCCCCGATATTTCTTCGAGGTCATTTGATGTTTCCCGAGTTAGTGTTTGTAAGCCCTCCTGACCAACTCTGAGAGAAGCCCCTGCTACTGCTGTGTTCCTGACCACTCCCAGTCCTAAGAGTATCGGAAATGCCTGTATTGTTTGTTTGGCTTGGAAGAGCTCTCCGGGCAATTCATTTCTATACACAGAAAATGATTGTACTGACCAAGCCAGGTAGCAGATGCCCTGGCCATCCTGGGGCAGGCACCAGTAGGCATTAGTGCCACAGACCCAGATGGTGGAGTTTGTGGTGCATAGGTCAGGCTCATTGAGTGGGTGGGTGGTGTCACAGTTGGCCCTTCCAAGAGGGAGGATGGTTGAAGGAGACCTGGTAGTTATGTTTTTACAGTTAGCCAGTTTTCCTGGGGGTTCAGTTATGCAGACTGGGAGGGGCATTGTTCCTGCTGCAGAGCTGTCATGGGTTAGGGAGGTTACGTTCCATGGGACAGGTACAGGGAAGATGGTTAGACTGTAGGAAGTGCCTAGCATGAAGGAGGCAGCAATGTCGGGTCGAGATTCATTTAGGAGTTGGTGGAAATTTTGAACCTGGTTTAAAAGAACGCTGTTGGGCCTGTTCTAACTTTGGTTTTTAGCATCTGGGTGGCTTTACTGATATTTTTTATCAGGGTTTTATCTGGGGGTTGGGTTACCGGGATCTGTTGGTATGAGGTCTCCTGGGTCCAGCTCCGATGGGTTGTATATTCTTATTCCTAGTTTTAGTCCTGTCTGGGCCAATAAAAGGTATTTTCTGATCCAGTGGTAATGTTTAATACGGTGAGTTTTATGGGGCCACAGTTTTTTATGCCACAACCTGCCAGGCTGGGGATTTTCTATAGGAGATACTGAGAAGTTGGTGGCACCCCCTTCCAGGGAGCAGTGGCATATAGCAGCAAGCTCTAAGAGTGGCAAAATCCTCCACCTTTTGGGGGTCTCAGCAGAGGTATTTGTCATAACTCTCATAGCTGTGACCCCTTCACCCTCTCCTGGGGGCAGGTATGGGGGTATGGGTGTATGGGGCAACCAGCAAGGTGTAAGGAGTGTGATCTTGGATTGTGCGGCAAGCGTCAAATATTACAGAGGCTGAAGTTGCACCTGCCAAGAACGGGACTGAAGATTTCAGCACAGACTGTTTGCCCCAGCTTTGACTAATTTGCAGCTGCCATAGATTTTAGAGGCAGGCATTGGCTCTTAGGGTGAGGTCAAGAAAGTAAAGGAAAAGCAAGTTAAGGCAAAGAAGCATCCTAATATACACCAGTAAGCAATTTCAATTAGGACTCTATTCACAACAGTCCAGTCTGAAGGGGCCACAGCAGCAAGTCCAACTCTAAATACCATGATGAGCAGGCCGTATAAGCACAGGATCCACCAGGAGCAGGGTTCCATTCAGCAGGAATTTGACTAGGTTGGTGCTCGAGGATTCCAGGTGATTTGCACTCTCAAGGGGTGGCCGGGTACTTGTTGGGCTGTTCAGCTGTCGTACTCTTTATCAAGATGTGTCTTCTTGACACTGGAATGATGGATCCAAGAAATGATGTCTGCAACTTTAAAAGCAGAAGGAATTACAAGTATCACTGCATGTGGACCTGTCCAGGAAGGCTGAAGGGGTTCTTTTTTCCAGTCTTTTACTCATCCTAAGTCCCTTGGCCAGTGGGGGTGTACCGGATGTCCCAGGGAGATGAGATTATGGGAAAAGACAGTTTTATGTATTTTGGCTAGAGTTTTCCCCAGCTGCTAGATAGTGGAATGTTGGTTAGCCTCCCCCAGAAATTTGAGATTTCCTCTGAAGGCCTGGGTAATTGGGGGTGGCCATGCAAATAGAATTTCAAAGGGTGAATTGCCTGTGGGTCCTGGGGTACACCTAACTGGGAGAAGGGTCAAGGGAAGAAAGTCTACCCAGAGGAGACCAGTTTCCTGGCATAATTTGTCTAGGTTGGCTTTGAGGGTTTGATTCATGCATCCCATTTCCATAAGCTCTGGGGCCTGTAAGGGATATGGAGTTTCCACTGGATTCCTAACATTTTTGCTAGGTCTTGGACTATCGCAGCCACAAAGGCCAGGCCATTGTCACTTCCAATTAACAGTGGCAACCCATGTCATGGAATGATTTCTCTAAGTAAAGCCTTAGTCACTTCTCTTGCCTTTTCGGTGTGAGTGAGGAAAGCTTAGACCAAACCTGAAAAGGTGCGTATCATCACCAACAGATATTTGTACCCCTGACTTGGTTTCACTTCTGTGCAGTTGACTGTGATATCTTCAAATGGGGCCATTCCCATGTGCTGGACACCTGCCGGAGTACATGGGCCCTGCAAGGGGTTGTTTTTGGCACAAACTTGGCACTGGCTGCTGATGGGGGCAGAGAGAGAAGTTAGCCGGGCTATGTAGTAGTATCTCCTGAGCAAGACTTCTAGTGCAGTTTTTCCTATGTGGGTGAGTTGGTGATATCGCTGGATGAGGGCATGAATGTTTCCTTTTGGCACAAAAATCCAGTCCTCTGGGAACAGCCAAGTTCCTTCAGGGGTTCAGCTTTTCCCTTCTCTTTAGGCCACTTCTGTTCTTCCTGGGTATAGCTTAGTTGATCAGTATCTTGTCCTAAGAGGTATAGCTGCGGTGTTAATTCTGGGACACGTATTCTGTGGGTTCCTTCAGCCACTTGCTGAGCTGCTTTTTTAGCTAGCCTGTTTCCTTGAGTGACCATGTCCATTCCTTTCTGATGTCCCCAGCAGTGGATGATGGCAACTTTGTCTGGTTCCCAGATTGCTTCTAAAAGTTGGAGGATTTCTTCTTTGTTTTTTATTTCCTTTCCCCCTGTGGTTAGGAGACCTCTTTCTTTATAAATTGCCCCATGTATATGAGTGGTAGCAAATGCAGAATTAGAGTTCATGTAAATATTTACTGCTTGCCCAGTGACTAGCTGCAGGGGTCGGAACAATGCCCAGAGTTCTGCCCATTGCACAGACTATACCTGCAGTAGCAATGCTGCTTCCACCACCCATTCAGTAGTGGTGACTACATACGCAGCAAGCTTTTTCCCATTCTTAACAAGACTGCTCCCATCTGTAAATAGCATCTGAAATGGGGAAGGGAGTGGTTTGTCTTGGAGGTCAGGGCGACTGGTGTTAACTTCTTCTATCACTTCGATACAGTCATGTTCAGGAACACCTACTGCATCTCACAAAATGGTGGCAGGGTTTCGATTGCACACCATTTCTGTTGTCACTCTAGGGTTTTCACAGAGTAAACCTTGGTAATGTGTGAGCCAAGGATTCGCTATCCACTGATGCCCATGTGAGTTTATTAAGGCAGTGACTGCGTGTGGCTCCATAACATGAATTGCCTGTCATGATACATGCCAAGGCTTTTAGGCAGGGCAGCCACCCTGCAGCCACAGAGTCCAGCTGCTTGGAGACGTAAGCAATAGATCTTTGCCATGGGCTGACTGTTTGTGTGAGAAGCCCCAATGCTACTTTTTTCTTTTCATGCACAAACAGGTTAAAGTTTTGAGTTACATCTGGGAGCCCCAACGCAGGGGCTCGGCCTAGTTCTCTTTTGATGTTTTGAAAGTCCCCCTGTTGAGCTTCTCCCCAGGCAAGAGGCTTTTTTTCTGGACCTGCAAAAACTTCATAAACGGGCTTGGCCATGGCTTCAAACCCAGAAATTCAGAAGCGGGAGTGCCCTGTAGCCCCAAGGAACTTGCGAAGCTTTCTTTTTGTGGTGGGGATAGGGATGGTGCAGATCATGTTCTTTCATTCATGTCTGAGCATCCAGTGGCCTTGTGTGATGCTGAACCCCAGGAATTTGACCTGTTCTTTACAGATCTGGGCCTTTCTCCAAGACACTTAGTATTCAGTCTGTGTTAGAAGTTGTGGGATAGACTGGGTCCCACTCCAGCAGTCTTCTTCCATTTCACTGGCAAATAGGAGGTCATCTATATATTGTAATGAGCACACCCGCAGATTTCCTGTGGGTAGGTGGCCAAATCTGCTGCCAAGGCCTCCCCAAAAAGGGTAGGGGAGTTTTTGAAGCCATGCGGGGGCCAGGTCCAGGTTAGCTGAATTTTCTGCCAGGTTTTGGTATCTTTCCATTCAAAGGCAAACAGAGGCTGGCTCATGGGGGCCAGTCACAGGCAGAAGGCATATTTCAGGTGTAGGCAAGTGAACCAGGAGGCTTCAGGCAGCAGCTGTCCTAAGAAAGTGTATGAGTTGGGAACAACCTGATGTAAGGTGAGAGTGGTGTTATTAATGGCTCGTAAATCCTGCACTGGTGAATATGCAGTCCCATCTGGCTCTTTTTACTGGCATTAATGGGGTGTTCCAAGGTGACTAGCATTTGAATAGAATATCTTCTCTTTTCAGGTGATCTATATGTTGAGCTATGCCCAATTGTGCTTTGCCGGGGATTGGATACTGCCTCTGCCAGACAGCGATCGCTCCCAGCTTCAGGTAGATGATGATGGGTGCATGGTTCTGTGCCATTACTGGTGTGTTTCTTTCTGCCCAAACCTAGGGGGAAAGTTCCAGCAGTTTTTCTGGATTCTGACCTAAACTTTCTTCAGCATGAAGTCTCCATTCTTCACTTTAGGGCATGGTGATGAGGGAAGTGAGGCCAGTCCTGAAGTTCAAGCTTCCTGGCCCTTCAAGCTTGAAGGTAATCAGGGCGCCCAGTTTGGTTAAGAGGTCCCTACCAAGCAGGGGAAATGGACATTCAGGCAGGCACAGAAAATCATGAGTCACTCTGTGGCTACTGAGCTGGCAATTCTTGTCTGGCAAAAAGGCCACTGACTTGACTGGTCCTCAGTCACTCCTATGATATTAGCGATTTTTCCGCTAAATGGGGTTATGGGGGTTGGGACCACAGAATGTTCAGTGCCAGTGTCCACAATGAAAGTCATTGACTCTCCCCCAACTTATAGTTTGACCATGGGCTCGTGGGGGCCAAGTTCCATTTAGCCTGGTCACCCCTATTAAAGGTTGAGTCCTGACAGCCCGAGGAGATGGTCTTGGGGCTCAGGTCAGTATTTCCCTTTAGGGATGATCCCTCTATGTGCCAGAGTCTTTTGGGGAAACTCATTTTTCCAGTGTCCACTTTCTTTGCAGTAGGAACATTGGTCTTTGGCCAGAGGCACCCTTCTGGCCCTTGTCCCCCATTTTTGAGGTGGTCCTTCTCATCTGATGGTGTCAGGATTTCCTAAGGCTGCTGCCAGTAGGGAAGCTTGATGTTTTATTCACTTTTGGCTTCTTGTACAGCAGCTTCATCTCAATTGATCTATACTTTATTGGTGACTTCCAGCAGTTGAGAGATGTTCATGCCCCTGAATCCTGCTAATTTTTGGAGCTTTCTTGTAATGTCCATTGCTGCCTGTGCAGCAAAGGCAGCATTCACCACCCTCTGGTTTTCTGGAGATTCTGGGTCAAAAGATGTGTAGGCTCTAAAGGCCTTGAAAGTAATACATAGAAATCTCCTGGAGATTCATCGGGCTTTTGGGTAACTAAAATCATCTTTGTCATGTTTGTGGGTCATTTTGCCCCCTCTTGGATCACTCAGAGGAGTGCCTCCCGATATTGCCGGAGTGCAGCCAGTTCCTGTTCAGTGTTGAAGTCCCAGTTTGGTTGGGCTTCTGGTGTCACTTCTCATGCCCAGTCTTCTGGATATAAGACACCAGAAGGGGCCTGCTCTTGCAGCCAATTTTGGGCCTTCATCAGAATTTGTCATCTCTCCTCCATATTAAACAAATTCAGGAGGAGTTGGTGGCAATCATCCCAAGTAGTATGAAGCATTTGGAAAATGGATTCCATGAAATCAATAAGGGCTTGTGGCTTTTCCGAGTAGGAGGGGGTGTGGTGCTTCCAGTTTAAGAGGTCTGTCATTGTGGAGGGCTGGTAGTATAATACAGGCTTCCTGGGTTGGATGGATCCATTCTCGCTGATCTGGGCCAGACATTGTGTTTCATGTAGGGGCATCTGTAATGTGGGTTTTGTTGACTGGAGTCTCCTTGTTAGTGGGGTTGCAGGGCTTTCCTCAGAGGGGGTCAATGTCCCTGGAGGGACTGAAGGTGGTGGTGTTTCTGGGAGATCTGCCTGCACTCCTGAGCTAGGAGGAGAGGCTAGTGCAGCCAGAGCATTTGGTGGTGAGGGTGGGGTTGGGTCCTCCTCCAAGGACCCTTGATGAATGACTGGCTTCTGGAGACCTGTTCCCTGTGCAACAAAGATCCTGTTCTGTCCCTTTTTTCCAACACACAATTGAACCCAAGGGGGCAGAGTCTGGTCTATCTCCAACCAAGAGTCGATGTAGGGAAACTGATCAGGGTGGCTAGGAGTTCATGTGATCACCAGCCACAATGCATGGACCCTGGATATATCCAGGGTTCCTTCTGAGGGCCAATCAACATTAAAAGTGGGCCACTCTACTTCACATAAGGTTCAGAGAGTGTCAGGGTTCATCCAGATACCATAATCTCTGGAAAAACCTTTCTTGAGATTCTTGAGCTTGCAGTTTAAGACAGTAGGTTTTCACTGTGATGAGCCCATACCCTGCAATGGTGGAAGAAGACAGACAAGGGGAGGGATCGCCTCTTTCAAGGCCACTCAGATGCCTACTTGTCTGCATTTCTTACGAGAACTTAGGTTCCTCTTTGCTAAGACACCCTGGTAAATTTCGGGTTGGCCGTTATGCCATATGACGTAGCTGTGGAAAACGGGTTAGGGCCCAAGTGGGCTCTGTAGCATATGCCGAGGAGTCACAGACTGGTACGGCAGATGCAAGACTCTACTGTCCTCACTCAATCACACAGTCACTCAGAGGTTATGCAGTCCCTCTCACAGGGATTAACAGTGTTGAATCTGCACCCTGAGACAGTGGTACAAGATAGACAAGGGAAGAGGTTGCGTCTTTCAAGGCCACTCTGATGCCAGCCTGTCCACTTCTCTCACAAGAACTTAAGCTCATCTTAGCTAAGGCGCCTGGGCAAATTTTGTGGTGGCCATTATGCCATATGACATAGCGCAGAAAACAGGTTAGGGCACAAGCGAGCTCTGTAGCCTAACACTTTGGAGTCACAGACTGGTATGGGAGATGAAAATCTCTGCCATATTCACTCACTCACACAGTCAGTCAGAGGTTATCTAGTCCCTCCCACAGGGATTGCCCTATTCTGGAATCTCAGTACTCAAGATTTCAGGAGGTGATTAGTCTCCTCTTCGATCCAGAGATGGGCCTGACTGAGAGCTTGGCACCAGGGTCTTAACTTTCTGTAGTCTTCTGGCACTGTTCAGTCTGCCTCCCCACTGAGTTAGGCTGGGGTGTAGGGACACAGCCTGCTGGGACCACCTCAGAAGGAGGTCCCATCAAGAGGACAGTCGTTGCCCACCTCATTTGCTTGGAGATCATTATTGGTCATGCCAGTCAGCCCCAGGTCAGAGGCACAATGCATCTGCTCGATTGGGTCTTTCCCTACAAGGGAACCATATGTTGCAGCCAGGAGAAAGAAACCCAAATGGCACTCTTGGGAGTATGGATGGACAAAGTTTTATTACACATGGCCCATTGGAGAGGGAAGCCTCCCAAAAATCTGAACCCTGTTTTTCAATTTTCATACGTTTATATAGGTACACTAAGCAGACAAATTCCTGAGCAATTGGGCAGGCAGTGTTACAAAGACAAAGAAGCAAGGTTAGCTTACCTTTCTAAAAGCAGAAGGTCATTAAGGAGGAAAGGAGTCATTATCTGTTTAGAGTTGTACATATCAATTCAAAGGGAAGCCTAGAGTGCTTATCTTCCTGAAGTGGATTCCATGGAGAAAAGGGGAAGATGGAGAGGAGAGAGGGACCAGGGAATGAGGGGAGTTTATTTTCCTTAAGGCTGTGGGTTTTTGCCGAGGAGGTGTTTAGGGTCCCAGCACTTCCCTTATCACCCAAGCTGTCAGTCAGAGTCTCATTCAGGAGGGGACACCCTGCCTAGGACTGTTTTTCCAATTGGGACTCTGATCAGCTGCAAAGGGGCCCCCAGCCACGTGAGAGTTCAGATGTTGTTTTTTCCCCCAATTTGGTGAATGGTTGTATATATTTTCATTCTTTCCTATGTCTTTATTTAATTAATCTTTTTGTGGTTGCTCAGTTGTTATAATCATTTAATGTAACCTGAAACTCATTTGATTCAATAAAACTGCTTTTGCAAAGCATTTAGAGTTTCTGCCTCTTCCTTAACAGAACATTCTGGTGTAGTCAGCCAGATTTGGGAACAATTACATTATCAAAAGGCCTCTTCTCTCAGGCTTTCAGATAATGCAGGGAGCAGTGATAATGTGACTGTGAGCTGTTAGAATTAAACTGCTGGAGGAGTTGAAAAACTTAGCAACGTTAATGTTCTCTGTTTTGTTTCCATGCTAATTCTAACTGGGCTATCAGTTTTTGTAAGCCTGAAAGTACAAATACATCACAAAATTGAAAGCTTGTAATGCTTGTTAAATAGTAACAATGTTTGAATGGGATGTTACTTTGACAATTTTTAAAGTTTTATTTACTTTTTATCTTGATCAGAATTTTTATCAAGGTGTTAAAAGGATCATTCAGTTTTGAATCAATAGCTTACTCCTGAACTTCAAGCCTAAGAGTCCTCCTAAAGTGTAATCCAAAATATGTGTTAAATTTTTGTGTGTATAAACTGCTAATTTAGAGGTTACCTGCATTTATACTGCTAAAATATTCCTATGTGTTGCTGATTACTAATAAAGGTGTTTCAAGAAAAGAGGTTGCATATTATAGGCAACATGGATTCCAGAAGAAATCTTAAAAGCAGTAAAATCAAAGATGTGAAATGATGGAGGAATTGGAAACAGCCATACCAAAGCAGTAAGAAATATGAATCAAATTATGAGTGTTATGCTTCTGTTGGCATGTCTTAACTTTTTTGTGTGTTTGTCCTTTTGTTCAGTGCCAGAGTATATTTTCATACCTCAGGATGATAATACTAAATTGATAAAAGAAAATTCTTAAAAGAGCTCTTTTTAAATAGCCAAAAAAAAGTTTTTGCCTAAATTGAAAAGGATAGTTTATTTTTCTTTACAGAATAGGAGGAGGAATGTGAAACTTAAATGGATATTAAAAGAAGTAAAATGTTTATAGAAGTATTGACTAAAATTTAAAAAGTTTGTTTAAAGGAATGTGGTTTGTCCTAAGATAAGATGGCTGGTTTTTTCATAAAAGCAGAATGAAAGTATGTAGGACAAAACTTGAATGCATATGACAAGTTGTAGAAAGTATCGCAGAAGGTAGCATTAAGTAAGGGAATATGTTCCGTGAAGGTGAAATTTGTCTTATGATGAAGTAACTATAGTTTATGTGATTATGAATAGTTATAAGTTTTTAGAATCATTGTTTAAAATGAAATATTTAAATGGCTAATTCTGGGAAATCATTATTAAACAGAAATTGAATTGATAATAACAACAAAAAGTAACTTCATAACAGGAAAACCTTTCAGAGGCCACCACAATCTGCATATTAAAGTAGAGATAAGGAGAAGATAATTTTTATTTCATTGGGAATCTTAGGTTTTCATAAAATAATGGAGAAAAGTAGTTTTTTCCTGTACTGCTAAAATAAAATACCTATAATTAAGTGTAATCAGGTAAAAGTGTAATAGTGAAAAGTTAAGTAATGAAATGGTTAAGTTCATTTAATATGTTATAAGTTAAATGGAATAATGTTTAAAATATTTTAAAATTAAAAGAAATTTTTAACCCTCTGTTAATTAAAGTTGTATAACTAAAATGTTCTTATGAATACTTGAAGATTATATAAAATTCCTGTAATTTTGGCATAAGATGATTTTAAATTTTTTAAAAAATATTGTTTGCCACAGAAACAACCACTCTGCTTAGAAATCAAGAGGCAGATGCTTTAGCTCATGTTCCTCTGATTTGCCCCTGGAAACTTAACAATATTTTGCAAAAAAAGCACTCTATGGTTGCAGAGAGTGGTCATTGAGGGCTGCCAGGGGTGGTACATAACCATTGATGATCTAAATTAAAGTTACGCCACTGCTGTATGCACCCGTCTCAAACATTGATAGTTTGTTGCAAGAAATTAATATCCTGTTGTGTCACTATTACTTTGCTTTAAAATGTGCTAAGGCTTTCTTTAGAATTCTTTAGGCAAGTCAAGGCAGCCTGCATTCACTTTCATGTGAGAAGGCCAATGGTGAATTTGCAGTGCTTCCCCAAGGTTGTGTGCATAGCCCAACCATCGGTCCTGGCCTGGTGGCAAATATTCTGGCTGAAAGAAAGAATCTTCTCACAGAAAGAAATCTGTGGCTGTAACCTTATTGTATTATACTGATGTTATTTATATTATGTTACCCAGCAAATATTTTTTCAGAATTAAAAAAAAAAAAGCATCAGAGACAAAGGTATCTTATCTTACAAGTCTGGGTTGGGAAAACAATTGGGACAAGCTACAAAGTCCTGACTGTTTATCAAACTCATAAATGTTGTTTAGTTGAGTAAATAAAAAACTATACCCTCTGCTGTAATTGATAAAGTACAATGTTTTCTCATATTAATAAAGTTTCTAATGTTGGTGGGGTGCTAAAAACCCTTCATCCCTCATTTAGCTCAGATATTAAAACCATTGTATTTGTTAATCAGGAAAGGTCACACATGGGAATAAGAGGACCTTCAGTAGGCTGCTTTTAAAGAAGGAAAAGGACAATGGCACAAGTTTAAGCAGTAAGGAAGGTGGTAGATCTTATCTTACCCTGTGAATTGGATGTGGCCAGTACCAATATTTTTTGGGTGGAGTTTGTGGCAGAGGCAACATTCTAAACAAATACCTCTTGGCTTTTAGTCACAATTTTGGCAAGGAGCTAAAGTACAATATAGCCTCTTAGGAAAGCAAGTATGTATAACATACCATCCCCATTGTAAGTAAAAAGTTTAACCCAGTAGTGTCCAGTCACTCTGAAGACTGCCATCCCTATACAGGGATGGTTTGCAGATACTAAAAATGAGACAGGACTGTCATGGCCTGCCCTCTGTGGGGAAGAGATCTGTGGAGGGATATCTGGAAAGACTGCCATTGGTGACAGGTAACTGTCATTCATGTCCCTGCCTTATTGTATGACACACCTCTTTGGACTGTTGAAGAAGATGCCCTCGTGAACAACCAGAGCCATACCATTGAGACTCGAGAAGCAGCAGAGTGGCTCCACAGGAAAATGGATATTGTGGGTGCTGAAACCTGTGGCAACTGCCTGTTACTCATCAACAGCTCATGGATATCATCCACAAGTGTCCTTTGTGCTCACTCCAATGACTGTAACATTGGTCCCTTCCTGCTTTCAGAAGGGGCAAGGTATGCTATCAGTGCTGCAGACACTGCCCTGGGACTCTTGTAAACAGTTCCTTACTACAATGGACTAAGTTTAAATTCAGCACTGTGGGCTGTGGCCACAGCGCCAGTTGAGTTGCAAAGAACTCCAGTTGAGCAGGGCCAATGCAGGCATTGAGATTATGAGTTAATGTGCCAGCCACCCCACAGCCCAAAAGGGAAAGTAACAATAATTTGTTATTGTCCATGCCTCAAACTATACAAAGTGGGGGAAAATGAGGTCATTTTGGTCATGGTACTGGTCTATTCAGCCTTACTGGTAAAGAATCTTAAGTCCATGGAAAAAACGTCACCCAAAACTGTTAAAATATCACCCAAGCCCTGTAGCATATGGCATCTAAGATTACAGATATTGCAACTTTAGCCCATGACCTATTAGTAATTGGTTTTCCTCTCTAAGCTGGACCTGGGAGAAGGCATTAAGAGATATGGCTATTGCATTGTGCTGTATTATTTTAAGTTGCTACTTGATCTCTTGGTGTTATTCATGCTGCTTACAATGTATTACTAATATTACTAGTGTTGGGGTAAGATTTGTCCAAAATGGATATGTAGAATAGGTAAACTTGTAGGCACCTGTTGTGAGTAAAGTGTCTTCTGATGATTGATCTTAATTATGAGGTACACCTGTTGTGAATACAGTGCCAGTAAGAATTTTCAGATACCTGTTCTGAGTACAGTACCTTACAAGTCAAGGTTGTTTTCCTTTTCTTCTTTCCTTATAGCACTGGGAAAATGTGTCTGTTGTTTTTCTTTTGTATATATAAGTTTCAATTCTTGGGACTGAATTATGTAATATAAGATAATTATTAGTAAGAATTTTGAATTCATAAGCATTCTAATCAATAGACTGCTGTTTTAGCCTAGAATTGTGAATGATTAACTTGTACTTTGTCCTTTGGAATGGTATAATGCTGCTATGCAGGCAACCCCATCATCTATTAGCCAAAAATAAATGTTTAGGAGGAGCAAGTCACAAATGTGATATTTACACACCCTGTTTGTATCCCCTGTAAAATTAAAAGCTAAAAACCTTTATGTTCATTTTCAGTGTACCATAAATAAAATAGAAAAATGATCCCTCAAGGCACTGTGTCTCTTCTGTGGAGGGCTGGCCACCCCCAGCCAGATGAATTTTGATACTTTTGATCAGGTCATTCCTAGTGAGTTGCAAGACACATTGGAATTCTGAGTTTTGGAGCCCCTTAAAAGAGATGGTCACCAAGTTGCCAGTCAGAGCCTCACCCAGGAGGGGATACCCTGCCTGGGACTGTTTTTACAATCAGGACTCGGATCAGCTGCAAAGGGGCCCCAAGCCACATGAGAGTTCAGTTGTTGAGTTTTCCCCTGATATGGTGAGTGGCTGATATACTTTCATTCTTTCCTATGTCTTTAACTCATTTCTCTTCTTTTTTGTGGTTGCTCAATTGTTATAATCATTTAATATAACCTGAACTCATTTGATTGAATAAAACTGCCTCTGTATAACATTTAGAGTTTCCGCCTCTTCCTTAGCAGAACAGTCTGGAGGATGTGGAACTCAATTAATGAACAATTCTTACATGGTTTTCATGATATGTTATGTGAAAGTCCTAGAATTACGCTTGAAGTATAAGGGGTCATGTGCATTATTTATTTTTATGACACTTTTTCACTACCTACTACCAAGTGAATATAGCAGAGTCTTGGGTAAAGAGAAAATAATATGAAAATAATAATTGAAATTAATTGATTTGCAATAATACACGTCATTGATAATTTCTTTTTAGGTAAAACACATCAATCAGAATTAGATCTGTTTAAGAATAAATTTAAATTAGCCTTCTGCATACTGAAGCTATGGTCAGTGTGCAAAATTGCTCCTGCTCCTGCTTAATCTAGTGCTGCAACTAGATCACTCTTTGCTTCCATCAACAACTATCAATTCTCCTAAAACTGCTTGAACTGAGTTTATTTAATTGAATGAAAAAGAAGGGGTTTGTCTCATTGTGTTGGTAATATATATATATATATATATATATATATATATATATATATATATGCCCTTTGACAGTTTTTTCCCAAAAGATCACCTAAGCAGGGCAGGAAAGAAATGCAAGTGGTCCTTGGAGGGAAGGGAAGGAGAGAGAAAAAGTGTTAATAACAAAAAAGTTTCAAAAGTTAATTTTGTTTATTACTTATGCTGGATAGACACATCAAGATTTCTGGTAATGGTACACTGATGCTTTACCTGGTGGCAAGGATGAACAGGAATATTTTGTAGAGATGACTAACATCCTATCTGGAAACTTTCTATTGTAACAAGAGATTTAGTGTTAAATTATATCCAGATGAGGGATGCCAATGGTATCATAGAAAACCCCTGGAAGCACAGGTTTGGCACCAATAATAGCCAGTGCCCATAAGTAATTTCAAAGAGATAATTGGTTCTATATGTTTAGAAAACAGGACCAAGTAAAATCTGTCCATGAACAGAACTTTTATATAAGGTATTGTAGTATATTTCAACGTAGAAAATGGTGTAGATTAAATGGATAATCAGAAAGAAAATCATAGTTCCCTTAATAGTCTCAGTGCTCTTCAGGTGAAATGCCTGTGGATCTTAAGGACCAAGGAGCAGAAAAGAAGACCCGGAGCCTGGCCTCAGCTCAATCCCAGGACACTGAGGTTTCCTGGTCATTTTGAGGGTTTTCCTCTTAGGAATAGAGTGATTTTCACTAATCAAAATAAATTCATGGTATTGCTAGTGATGACAAAACAGTCTTTCTGAAATTGTTCAAAGCTATGAGCCTGGTGACAAAGACCAGTACAGTGGCCTGTGAGCTGGATGATCATCATCACATTGCTTTAACTCTGATAATTAATGTTTCTCCACCTGTTAGCACATTAACAATGGTGTCCACCCTCATGTGACATTTGAGGGTAGGACTGAATGGAACTTGAAACCATTTAGACTGGCACCTTGCACAAAGGACATAAATATTAGGAAACACTATAATAACTGTTCAGTATTCAGAATTGTGGTATAGTTGGGTCATTTTTTCATTGTATTGAGAAAGTAGAAAGTCTCAACATGTATCTTATAGGTGCTATATATCTTTTTGTCATTGATTTCCAGTTTAATTCAACTGCAATTAGACAACATGCACTTTCTGATTTCAAACTATTCAACACACACTTGAATGCACTTTTTAAAAATTACTATTTTTTATTTTTTTAAAGACACTTTATTACATAAATATTACACAAAAGATATAGGGATTCCCATATGTCCCTCTCCCGACACCACCCATACACTTTCATATGATCATCCTTCATTAGTGTGGCACATTCATTGCAATTGATAAACACATCCTGGGGCTTTGCATTAAGCATGGACCATAGTTCACATTGTGGTTTACACGCTCTCCCACACAGTTCTGCATGTTGTGTGATGGTATAAAATAGCCTATATCTGTCATTACAATGTCATTCAGGATGACTCCGAAGTCCTGAAAAAGCCCCTGTATTACAACTATTTTTCACTCTCTCTGCCCCCGGAGCCTCCAGTGGCCACTGGCTCCACATGAATGATGTAATTTCTTCCACTGCTAGAATCACAGTACGTCTATAGTAAAATACCAGTAAGTCCACTCTAGTCCATAGTTTTTTCCCCAATCTTGATGATGGATTCTGTGATGGTGACATCCACTCCAACTCCAGTTGAGATTGGGCTCATATCCCATCGGGAAGATTGATGAGACTATCCTGCTTGCAGTTGCTGACACTCTCTGTTCCCTGGGATGGCCGTTGTCCCTCATCATCTCCCTGCCAATTGTCCTGGGTGAGTCCAATGAGTCATAGAGTAGGTTTTGCAACTCCCCTGAGGTTCTGGGCTGAGCTGGCACATGGACAACCCAAAGATTCGAGTCTCTGAACATACACCTACAAACTCCAGCACCAAGTATAGGTTTAAAGAGAAGAGAAAGATAAGCCATGTGTAGGGAAGCCATAATTGAGTCAAACTGTCATTCTCAGGAGCACAAACTCCAAAGTAGGGCCCACTAGCAAGGCACCAATCTCCAGAGCTATCCACCCTGACCATAGGACCTGGGTGTCTTGAGAGCCATCAGGAGGCCCACTATTTGGGGTAGTATCCACTTTATGAGATCTTGCTGAGATGTGTGTAATCCTTCTTTCTGGGATGACCTCCCAACTCACTTTGAAGTCTCTTATCCATATAAATTCATTTGTCTTTGGATATTCCCCCTTTTATTCTGGGGTTTTTCCCACATGTATTGTCTGTTGGTGCTTGATAGCAATCCCTCAGTGACAGGGACGCTCATCCCCGGGAGTCATGTCCCATCCTGGGTGGAAATCAATGCATTCATATGCTGAGTTTGGCTGAGAGAGGCCACATTTGAGCAACAAGGAGGCTCTCAGAAGGCAACACTTAGGCACCCCATAATGGTAGGCTAAGTTTCAATTTCTAAAGCAAAGGCTCATAAGCCTTGTCATCAGTATCAAGGGCACTTCAGTGGATCATCCTCCCTTGCCATTCACTGCCCCTGCACTTGGGGACTGTTATTACTCCCTTAGAGAATGTGGCAGAGTCCTCCAGGATGGGAATTCAGTTTTCTCTCTGTTATTGTGTGAGACTCCATCCACTGTGACAATGCCATATGAATATGTGAACATTTTTAAATACCTTATATGTATGCTCAGGAGAAATTCGTCCCATGTATCCTCCATCCTGACACCTCACACCAATGATCTGCCTCAACCCATTTATATCCCTTCTTTGATCCAAAATGTCTTAAAAAAATGAAGCCATTACAAGAACCAATTTCAAAAAATGGAAAATGAAACAATAACGATGAGATAAAATAAATAAAATTAAAATAAGCTAAAATAAAATTAAAAGTTTTTGATATTAAAAATGAAAAATGTGAAAAAAAATTTTTTGGACATTTTGCTTTTCATCACCACAATATCTGGTGTCCTGTCTGTACTGTGGCTTCTTCCCCCACTCATTCTCCAGTCGTTCACTATTTTTCCTTTTATTTTCAAAGAAGTTTTAAGTCACAGCAAAGTTGTACACAAAATCCAGGAGACGCTCATATACTCAACATCCTTCTCCTCCCCCCCCCATATTAATACTTTTTTATATGTGGATGGTAACTTTGGTATAACGAATATAAAAAGAGTGAAACATGGCTACTAAACATGGTCAATGGTTACACTATGGTTTATATTTAAGACTGTACACTTTTATAAATTTTTATATTTACCCTGTCCTGTGTCCATCACTGTAAGATCATGCAGAACACTTAAACTGCCCACTAAATACCCCCTGTTCAATGTATTCTATACCGCCCTCCCCTTCTGCCCTGGGTCCATGGCAACCCCCTGGCTTCACTATTTTTGTGACCAGATTCATAGTTACATGCAACAAGACCATGGTTTTTACACACTGGTTTGTCCCCCTCTATTAGGAACTGCCCATGTTCTCAAGACACTCCTACCTGTCTATATCTCAACAAATCAATCCACTCAAGGATGGGAGTCTAACTAGTCCCTGTTCATTATGTGGGTCTCCACTCACTGATACAACACCTAATGACAGAATGAACACTCACACACTCCCAGGAAACTGCTCCAGGTGCACCTTGTTAAGAATGCTCCCCAGACAACACCCTAAACCAGGATCCTCCCTTGTCATATTGCCATAAGTGCATTCCCAACTTTGTGCTTTCAGTCACATACCCGCAAACCCCAGAGTTCACCTGGTCCCTTTCCCAACCCTCCCCCTAGTATTCTGGAGCCTCTAACCCATCCTTCCCAATCTACCATCCTGTCAACCTTGCACCACCCAACCCAATAATATCACTACCCTCCTATCACCTCCCTTCAATACGCAACTACACTATTTCATGTTACCATAGATTAGATCCATATGGGTGTTGGTACACAACCTTTTTCTCCTTTTCTATTTCTTGGAAGCCTATCTTCCAGACAATAGCTCTCTAAGTCTGCTCAATTTGCTTAATTCATATCAGTGCAATCATGTACTGCTCATCCTTCAATGCCTGGCTTGCTTCACTCAACATAATGTCCTCAAGATTCATCCATGTTTTCCAGTGTGTTAACACTTTATTCCTTCTTACAGCTGAGTAATATTCCATTGTATGTACCACATTTTATTTATCAATTCATCTGTTGATGGGCCCCTGGGTTGATTCCAACTTATGGCAATAGTGATTAATACTGCTATGAACATTGTGTGCATATATCTGTTCATGTCTTTACTTTCAATTCTTCTGGATATATACCCAGGAGTGGAATTGATGGATCATATAGAAGTCCCATAGTTAATTTTTTTGAGGAACCACCAAAATTTCCTCCACAATGGCTGGACCATTCTTCATTCCAACCAGCAGGAGATGAGGATTCCCATTCCTCCACATCCTCTACAACACTGATAGTCTCTGATAGTCTGATAGACTGATAGTCTCCTGTTTTTTGAATAGCTGCTATTTTAAAGGGTGAAGATGTTATCTAATTGTAATTTTGATTTGCATTTCCCTAATAGCTAGTGATGTTGAGCATCTTTTTACCTACTTTTAAAAAAAAAATTTGTGATTGATTTTGCATTTCATTTATTTATTTTTTTAGAAAGATCCATTTTTAATATTTTAAAAGATACTTAGATTACATAAATGTTACACAAAAATTTCTGGGATTCCCATGTTCCCATGTTCCCCACCTGTCACCTCCCACACCTCCCACAACCTCCCACATAAACATCTTTCCTTAATGTGGAACATCACCTACAATGGATATACACATCCTGGGACTTTGCCACTAATCATGGATCATAGTTCATATTGTAGGCCTCACTCTCTCCCACACAGTTCTACATGTTATATGCTGATGTAAAATGGCCTATATCTGTTTTGTAATGTCACTCAGGATAATTCCCAAGTCCCAAAAAAACCCCTGCACTACAACTGCTTTTCCCTCTCTCTGCCTCCAAATCATCCAGTGGCCACTGGCTCTTCATCAATTTTGTAATTTCTTCCACTGCTTGAATCACAATATGTCTACAACAGAATACCAGTAAATCCACTCTAGTCCAGAGGTCTTCCCCCAATCCTGAGGAATCTGGGATGATGATGTCCACTCCACCTCCAAGTGAGATGGGGATTATATCCCATGGATAAGATGGATGTGATTATCCTGCCTTCAGTGGCAGACTTCCCCATTCCCTGGGAAGT
>JAQZBX010027381.1:0-28402 GCA_029593785.1 Cabassous unicinctus
TCACCCTAATACCAAAACCAGATAAAGATACTTTGAAAAAAGAAAACACAGACCAATTTCTCTATTGAATATAGATGCAAAAATCCTCAGCAAAATACTTGCAAAGAGAATCCAAAAGCAATTTAAAAGAATTATACACCATGATCAAGTGGGTTTTATCCCAGGTATGCAAAGGTAGTTCAACACAAGAAAATCAATTAGCTTTAAACACATTGATAAATTGAAGAAGAAAAATCACATGATCCTATAATTGATTCAGTGTAGAAAAGGCGTTTAGCAAAATACAGCACCCTTTCTTGATAAAAACACTCAAAAAGTTAGGAATAGAAAGGTTTCTCAATATGGTAAAATGCATATATGAAAAACCTACAGCTAGCTTTGTATTCAATGTTAAAAGATTGAAATCTTTCCTGCTGATATCAGGAAAAAGACAAGAATGACCACTATCATCATTTATTAAATACTGTGCCAAAAGTTCTAGCTAGAGCAATTAGGCTACACAAATATATAAAAGGCACCCAAATAGGAAAGGAAGAATTAAAACTTTCACTATTTGCTGATGACATGATCCTATATATAGAAAATACTGAAAAATCCATAACAAAGCTACTAGAATTAATAGACAAGTTCAGCAAAGTGTCAGGATACAAGATTAATGCAAAAAAATCAATAGTGTTTCTATACACTGCTGATGTGCAATTTAAGGAGGAAATAAAAAAGAAATGCATTTATAATAGCTCATAAACCAATCAAATATTTAGGAATGAGCTTAACCAAGGATGTAAAAGACCTGTATTCAGAAAACTACAAAACATTGCTAAAAGAAACCAAAGAAAACTTAAATAAATGAAAGGACATTCTGTGTTGATGGATTGGAAGACAGAATATCATTAAAATGTCAATTCTACCCAAACTGATTTACTTATTCAACACAATCACAATAAAAATCCCAACAGCCTTTTTTTGCATAAATCAAAAAGACAATAATCAAATTTATCTGGAAGGTTAAAAGAAGAACGAAGTTGGATGACTCTTACTTTCTGAATTTAAAGCATATTATGTAGCTACAGTGGTAAAAACAGCATGATGCTAGAATAAGGACAGACAGATTCACCAATGGAAACAAATCAAGAACTCAGAAATTGATCCTCACATCTACAGTCAAGTGCTTTTTGACAAGGCTATTAAGCCCACCCAGCTGGGCCCAAACAGTCTATTCAACAAATGGTTCTGGAAGAACTGGATAGTCATATCCAAAAGAAAGAAAGAAGACCCCTATCTCACACCTTATACAAAAATGAACTCAAAATGGATCAAGGACCTATATATAAAAACAACCACCATAAAACTCCCAAAAGTAAATGTAGGAAAACTTCTTCAAGATCTTGTAGTAGGTGGTAATTGCTTAAACCTTATACCCAAAGCACAAGAAACCAATGAAAAAATAGATAAATGGGACCTCCTCAAAATTCAACACTTTTGTACCTCAAAGGTTGAAAGGGTGAAAAGGCAGCTGACTCAATGGGAGAAAATATTGGGCAATCACATATCTGATAAGGGTTTAATATCCATGATATATAAGGGGATCATATAACTCAACAATAAAAAGGCAAACTGTCTTATTAAAAAATGGGCAAAATACTTGAAAAGACAATTGTCCAAAGAAGAAATACAAATGGGAAAGAAACACATGAAGGGAAGCAGATGTGGCTCAAGCAATTGGGCTCCCATCTACCATATAGGAGGTCCGGGGTTTGATTCCTGGGGCCTCCTGGTGAAGTTAAGCTGGCACATGTGGCAAACTGGCCCAAGCAGAGAGTTAGCCCACACAGAGTGCTGACCCATGTGGAGTGCTGGCCTATACATGTGTGCCAGCCTGTGCAGGAGTGCTGGCCAGCACTGAGTGCCAGCCCAAGCAGAGAGGTGGTGCAGCAAGATGATGCAACAAAAAGAGACACAGAGGAGAGACAATAAGAGATGCAGCAGACAGGGAGCTGAGGTGGTCCAAGAGATTGAGCACTTCTCTCTCACTCTGGAGGGTCCCAGGTTTGGTTCCCAGTGATACGTAAAGATAAGACAAGTGGGTACAGAAGAACACATGGCAAATGGACACAGAGAGCAGACAGTGAGCACAAAAACAATGGGGGAGAGGAATAAATAAATCTTAAAAAAAATGGAAACACATGAAAAATGTTCACCATCATTACTGATTAGGGAAATGCAAATCAAAACTACAATGAGATATCATTTCACACCTATTATTCTGACTGCTATTAAAAAGTCAGAAAACTGTAAATATTGGATAGGATATGGAGAGATAGGGACACTTATTCATTGTTGGTGGGAAAGTAGAATGGTACAGCCATGGTGGAGACTGGCAGTTCCTAAGGAAGTTGACTGCAGACTTTCCATGGGACCCGACAATACCACTGCTAGTTGTATACCCAGAAGAACTGAGAGCAGTGACACAAATAGACCTCCACACACTGATGGTCATGGCAGCATTATTCATGATAGCCAAAAGTTGGAAACAGCCCAGGTGTCCACGAACTGAAAAATGGATAAACAAATTCTGAAGTATACACAGGATGGAATACTATGCAGCAGTAAGAAGAAATGAAGTTGTGAAACATATGACAACATGAATGAAACTGGAGGATATTATGTTGAGTGAAGCAAGTCAATCCCAAAAGGACAAATACAGTATGATTGCCCTACTATGAAATAAATATGTTACATGAAATATAAATATATTACATGCAATATGAATATGGGTAGAATTGCATTTATAAGAACATTTTTCTTTGAATCTGAACAAATGTAAGTTAATAATACAATATGTTAATATCAGGCAAAAAAAGCAATTATACTAGGTGAAGGAGACCAGACACAGACACAGACCATAAATAAATTGTGTGAATTTATTTATATAAAATGTAAATATTTTGTTCATGTACCTTAATGACTAGCAATTGAAAAGTTTTAATTGCACTTTCTGGAATCTTAGTAAATGTGCTTTGATCATCATCTTATCCTTGGATATTTAGCAAAATAATTACTTTAAAGGCTTTCTTTCATCATCATTGTGATGGTTAAATGTTTTTCTTGCTGTAGATTCCAGGATAGACATATAGTAAGGCTTATGGAAACTGTCATTTATTTGCATTCAACACTTTAAAAATAAATTTTATTGAGACATATTAATAAAGCATACAAATCATCCAAGGTGTACAATTAATGGTATTTGCTATAATCACATAATTGTGCATTCATCACTTAAATCATTATTAGAACATTTTCATTATTTCAATAATAACAATAAACAGAGAAAAAGACAAACAAACAAATAAAAAAATTCCTCACCTCTCAATCTCATTATGCTTCTTCCCATGGTACATAGCTGCTGTTTCTGGCTAGTCTATCCAAAATGTATAATCAATGGCCTTTAGTATAATTGCAATGTTGAACATACATCATGTTAAAAATTCATGACAATTTCATTACTCTAAAACGAAAGACTCTGTAGCAGTTTGGCTTATTTATGAATTCCAAAAATAGATATTGGATTATGTTTCTAAACTGGTATGTTCCTCTTGGTGTGCTTAAGTTATGATTAGGGCTTTGATTGGGCCACATCAGTAGGACATTGAGTCCTTGCCCCTTGGTGGGCAGGGATTCAGAGATAAAACTACATGGTAGAGCAGCAGAGTTAGTTGGAGTTTTGATGTTGGAGTTCTGATACAGAGTTTTAATGCTGGGGCCCAGGGAAATAAGCACACAGAGGAGTTTGGTCATGAACCAGGAGAGAAGGCCCAGGGAAGAGGCAAGCCTTTCAACTGATAGACTACAGTTGACCTTGTGCAGAGAGGCAATGCCTAGAGTGCCTCAAAGCCTGCAGCTGGACTTGTGGAGATAGCAGAGGAGCTGAGCCCAGAGAAAAGCAAGCCCCAGGAAGAGAGGAATGCAGGAAACCCGAATCCTTGCAAACATCAGCAGCCATGTTGCTCCAACACGTGACAATAAACTTTGGTGAGGGAAGTAACTTATGATTTATGGCTTGGCAACTGTGGGCTTCTACCCCAAATAAATACCCTTTGTAAAAGTCAACTGATTTCTGGTATTTTGCTTCAGCACCCCTTTCACTGACTAATAAAGAATTTGGTACCAGGGATTGGGGAAGTGCTTTTGCAATTACTAAAATGTTGGAACAGTTTTATAAATGGGTAAGGAGTATTTTTTGGAGGAATTATGAGATGCTTGGTAGAAAAGCCCTACAGTGCTTTGAAGACCTTGATGATAGTAATATGGATGCTAAAGAGACTTTTTATAATGCCTTAGAAGTAAATTATGAAACTATTATTGGAAACAGGAGGAAATGCGACCCATGTTTTAAAGTTGTGAGAACTTAGCAAGATCAACTCCTGGTGTTATATGGAAGACAGAATTCAAAAATGGCAAACCTGAGAATTTAGCTGAAGAACTTTCCAAAGTAAACTCGGAGAATGTGGCTTGGCTTCCCCTTACAGCTTCTAGTAAAATGCTAGATGAGAGAAATACACTGAATTTTTGGGCATAAAGAAAACAGAAACTGATTTCTGAATTTCCAAGTCTCTGGAAATCAAGCTCCCAGATAAAAGTCCTTCATTTGAGAACTGAACTAAACTTGGGAGTTGTAAATCAGGATTGAAGACACAGTTATCTTGGGAAGACTTGTGGAAAATCTTACTGTCTAATGGCTTGTACCCCTGCTTCTTGCATGGTAAATCAACAAGGTTTTTGGGAGTGATATATGAAAAAAGAACCACTGTCAGCTTGGACTAAATGGAACATGGAGAGATTGAAGGAGAAACAGCTTTAAGAAGAAAATCATGGAAGCTGAGATCTGTAATTAAGACATCGCCTTGGGCCAAGCCAAGAGAGAAACTCCACCTATGTGTACAGAGAGAGGGAGTTTGCCCCAGCAGTGGAGGAGGGTGGATGCTTCCACCTGATGTTCAAGGAGAGTTTTGCCACCACACGGTACAGAGAGGGTGTAGCATATTTCTCAAGAATTGGCACAGTTAAGGTCATTATCCCATATGTCTGAGAGGGGTGTGCCTGCCCCCCATGGATTAGGGAAAACCAGGTGGTCAACTCGTTGGTCTGAGAGGGTTGAGCCTTTATGCCAAAGGTTAGGGGAAATGTTGTCTTCACCTCCCTGTGCTACGGGGACTAAGAGTCTATCCCAAAAATTGGATAAGGTGTGGCAATCACCCCAACACTCTTGGAAGGTGAAGTCTGAAGATTGGTCGACACCCAGATGCTTGATGAGGGTGGAACCAAGAAAATGACCGTTGGGAAAGTCTGTGGAAATGGTGGGTCCCCATGTGGCCCCAAGGAGAAGAAACCATTGTCTTAAGAATGACTCTCAAAGTTTGAAATCAAATGGAGGATGCCCTGCAGGTTTACTGAACTGTAGAGGTTCCATGACTCATGTTTCTTTTACCAATTTCTCCTAATGGTAATGACAATGTTTATTCTTTGTCTGTCCATTTGTTTATTGGTAGTAGGTAAATTGTTTTGTAAGTTTCAGAGATCTGCAGAAGATGGGATTTTGCCCCAAGACAAACTGATTATATGATTTGGTACTTGCATTGTTACTAATATAAGATTTTTAAAATATTGTAATGTATATTTGGAATTCAGAGTGTGGAGTGTAGCAGTTCGGCATTATTTATGAATTCTAAAAGTAGATATTGGATTATGTTTGTAAACTAGTCTGTTCCTCTGGGCATGATTTAGTTATGATTAGGGCTTTCATTGGGCTGCATCAGTAGGATGTTGAGTCCTCACCCCTTGGTGGGTAGGGACTCAGAGATATAACTACACGGCAGAGCAGAAGAGTTAGTTGGAGTTTTGATGTTGGAGTTCTGATGCAGAGTTTTAATGCTGGTGGCCAGGGAAGTAAGTACTTAGAGGAGCTTGGCCGTGAGGAAGGAAAGAAGGCACCAAGAAAAGATGAGCCATTCACCTGATAGTCTACAGTTGAACATGTTTATAGAGGCAAAGCCTGGAGATCCTCATAGCCTACAGTGGACCTTATGAAGATAGAAGAGGAGCTGAGCCCCGAGACAAGCAAGCCCTGGGAAAAGAGGAATGCAAGAAGCCTGAACTCTCAGAGACATCGGCAGCCATCTTGCTCCAACATGTGGCAATAAACTTTGTTGAGGGAAATAGCTTATGCTTTATGGCCTGGTAACTGTGAGCTTCTACCCCAAATAAATACCCTTTGTAAAAGCCAACCAATTTCTGGCATTTTGCATCAACACCCCTTTGGCTGACTAATACAGACTCCATTCCTAAGACTTACATAACAACTAATTTCTTTTCATCTTTATTGATTTATACTTACATATTATATAAAGGGAATCACACATTATGTAGTGTAATGATTTTTTTGTCTGATATTATCATTGTGTAGTATTAACTCACATTTGTTAAGCTTCACAGAAAAATAATTGTATACATGCAATTCTACCTATATTCATATTTCACATAATGTATTTAAATTTCACATAATATATTTAGTTTATACTAGGACAATCATACTGTATTTTTCCATTTGTGTCTGGCTTGCTTCACTCAAATAATATTCTCCAGGTTCATCCATGTTGTCATATGTTTCACGACTTCATTTCTTCTCATCACTGCATAATATTCCATCACGTATTAATTCCACAATTTGTTTATCCATTCATCAGCTGATGGTCACCTGGGTTGTTTCCAAATTTTGGCTATTGTGAATAATGCTGCTATGAACATCGGTGTGCAGAAATCTGTTCATGTCACTGCTCTCAGTTCTTCTGAGTATATACCTAGCAATGGTATTGCAAGGTCCCATGACAAGTCTATATTCAACTTCATTAGGAACTGCCAAACAGTCCTCCACAGTGGCTGTACATACCAACAGTGGATAAGCATTCTTATCTCTCCACATCTTCTCCAACATTTACAACTTTCTGACTTTTTAAAAGCAGCCAGTCTAAAAGATGTGAAATGACACCCACTGTGATCAGAGAAATTACTTTGCCTAATCTTAATCTTTCTGAATTCATTGAGAGTTGTTCTGTGGCCTAGCATGTGGTCTATCTTAGCATATGATCCATGTGAAATCCAGAAGAATGTAAATCCTGCTGTATTTGTGTGTATTGTTCTGTATATGTCTATTAAGTCCAGGTCCTCTAATATATTGTTGAGAGTCTTTGTTTCTTTATTGATTCTCCATCTAGATGTTCTTCTAATGATGATAATGGTGTATTAATGTCCCCCGCTATAATTGTAGAGGCATTTGTTTCCGCACTTAGTTTTTCATGAGTTTGCCTCACGTATTTTGAGGCACCCCGATTAGGTGCATAAATGTTTATGATTGTTCTCTCTTCTTGAGAGATTACCCCTTTTACTAATATATAGTGTCCATCTTTGTCTTTTACAATAGTTTTGCATTTAAAGTCTATTTTGTCTGATATTGGAATAGCTACTCCTGCCCTTTTTTGGCTATTGTTAGCTTGTAAAATGGTTTTCCAGCCATTCACTTTCAGCCTGCTTGAATCCCTGGGTCGAAGGTGGATTTCTTGTAGACAGCATATAGAAGGATCATATTTTTTATCCATTCTGCCAATCTGTGTCTCTTGAGTGGTGAATTTAATCCATTAACATTCAGTGTTATTACTTGCAACGAATTTCTTACTTCAGCCATATTTTCTTTGGGTTAATGTCTGTCTTATGTTATTTTGTTTCTGTTTTTGTCTTTTTAGTTGTTTTTTAACTCTCCTCCAACTCTCTCTCCCTTGTTTTTTCCTTACAACTTTTAGAATTTCATTTAGTATTTCTTGAAGTGCCGTTTCTTATTGACATACTCTCTTAATTTCTGTTTATCTGTGAATAATTAGAACTCTCCATCATTTTTGAATGCCAGTTTTGTTGGATAGAGAATTCATGGCTGGAAGTTTTTTTCTTTTAGCACTTTGACTATGTCATACCACTGTTTTCTTTCCTCCATGGTTTCATATGAGAAATCAGCACTTAATCTTATTGTGCTTCCCTTGTACATGGTGGTTTTCTTTTCTCTTGCCTCCTTGAGTATTTTCTCTTTGTCTTGAGGTTTGGTCATTTTGACAAGTATATGTCTTGGAGTTGACCTGTTTAGATTTATATTGTTTGGGGTGTGCTTTGCTTCCTGGATCTGCACATCCATCTCTCTCAATGGGGTTGGGAAGTTTTCAGCCATTATTTCCTTCAACACTCCTTCTGTTCCCTTTCCCTTCTCTTTTCCTTCTGGGTTGCCCATAATGCATATATTTGCATGTTTTGTGTTGTCAGTTAAATCCCTGAGTCCCTGCTGAATTTTTTTCTATTTTTTTTTGTCTATCTGTTTTACTATCTGTTTGATTTCAGATGTATTGTCTTCCACATCACTAATTGTTTCTTCTGCCTGTTCAAATCTGTTGTTATGTGAATCCAGGGTCTTTTTTATTTCTTGAATTGTGCCATTGATCACCATCATATCTGTTATCTTTTTGTGTATGTTTACAATTTCTTCAGTATGTTCTTCCAGTGTCTTTATATCCTTAATCTCTTCCTTCACTTCATTAAGTTGGTTCATGATATTTGTTTGGGAATCTTTGATTAGTTGTTCAATGTTCTGCATACATTCCTGGTTTTTAGTTTGTTCATTAGAGTGGTCCATGTCTTCCTGTTTCTCAGTGTTGTTTCTAATTTTTTGTTGTCCTCCAGTCATCATTTTATCTTGATGGGTTTATTCAGTTGATTAGCTTCTGTCTCTCTTCTAGAGATTTTTTTAGCTGGTGGTTCTGTGTGTGTGTTTTCTCTTTGACACTTTTTATTCTTATTTTGTTTCATTGCTTCTTTCTATGTTACCTTGAAGGCAAAAGATTAGTGCTAGAGGAATTGAAAGATGTGAGAAAGGAAGAAGGATAATAGTAATATTGATAAAATTTAGAAGAGGGGCCAAATACGACTTAGTGAAATGAATATTTAACTTGTGTAGGCAGTGTAGAGTAATAGGAAAAAAAGTGGAGTACCTACAATGGACTGGGAAACCAAATAGAGGAATATATATATATAATGATTTAGAAGGCTAGAATGATGAGGAGGGAGAGAAAGAGTAAAGAAAGGGCTAAAAGGAAAAGGCTAATATCAATTTAAAAAAGAAGAAAAATAGATAGAGTAGAAATTGACACCCTTAAGTTGTGGCCTAATGAAAATGTGTGGTATTTAAGAGCCACAACAGAAAGCAAAAGGCAGAGAGATGAAGGAAAGATAAGAGATAGCTTTGGATACAATATCAATATAGACAGAGAATGGGAAATCGCTGAAGAGAAGCACAGCAAAGAAGAGGTAAGCTAGCAGCACCTAATTTAAAGAAAAATGAAGGAGAACAGAAAGGGGGGAGGAAAGAGGAAAGAAAAGCAAGAGACAACAAATAAACAGAGAAAAACCAAACAACCACATAAGCAAGCAGTCAAAAAAGCTAAGGAGGAAGTGTTCCTTCTAGGGTCCTTGTGGATCCTCTCAGCCTGCTTGCGTTTATCAATTTCCCTGCAGGGTTCTATCTGCAGGTTTTGTGACAGATTTTAGGTATTAAACTAAATTAAAAAGAAGAATTCATTTTTTAAAGTGACTGTCTTCTTCTTTTTTTCTTTTTTTTTTTGGGTGATATAAGGGACCCTAAAGAATTCCTCTGCTATTTCACCCCCTTCACCAATGAGACCCTAAATAGGCTCGTGGAAACTAATCAAGCACTTCCCACTTCCTGGCCTCCCCCAGGGAGCTGAAGCTCTGATGTTTGTCAGTGCAGAATGATAAAATTGGCTGACTCTGCCCCCTTTGGCACCGAGCCTCACTGTCAACTGGCTGCTGGGTAAATCAGGTTTCCTCAGCAGATTCGCCTCTCCTCTCTGCCTGGGGCTGTTTCAAGCTGGCTTATCTGCTCCCCAGAGCTATGAGAGGGTCTAGGCAGCCAAATCTACAGAAGTTAAACCCCTCTCCACCTTCTGTCAGAGCCCTCCTTCTCTCAGAGACTGCTCCCTCACACTGGGAGCGGGAGTCGCAGGTGCGAGATTTGCAGCTTAAACCAGCCTTTTTCCCTGTGGGTGAGGTTCAGCCATCTGTGTTAACCACCAAAGGGAGGCTTAAAACTCACGAATCTCTACCCATCACTCCACACTGTTGCTCTGCCTGCTGCTAGATGACCCAAGCTTCTCGCTCCGTGCGCCCACAGCATAGACCCTCAGGCAGGATCCTTTCCACAATTGGCCGTCCTCCAAGAGCTAGTCAGTGAGTGCCCTCCTAAACCGATGCCATCTTGCCTTCTCCTTGCAATGTGTTCAGGTTGTTATTCTTATACAGCTTTCAGCTAGATATCACAAACTGCCAAAGGTCACATTGTTCATAACCACAAGGAACTGCATTCCTTGAAAGCTTAAGGATATCTGGCCAGCTTTCCCTTAAATCAGAATTGAGTAGAGAGTTCCCACATTTATCATTATCATTCAACATTGTACTGAACATGCTAGATAGGATAATTAGGTCACAAACAGAAATAAGAGTCATCTTGATTGGAAAGGAATAAGTAAATCTATCATATACATATATAGAATAAAAAACAATCCCTTTTTAAAAAGTTATCAGGGGTAATAAATGAGTTCAACAAGCTTGCAGGACCTAAGATAAATATGTAAATATCAGTTGTACTCCTGCTCATTATCAGGGAACAATCAAAATTGAAAATAAGGAAATTACTCCATATATGATAGCATCAAAAAAATAAAATAATTAAAAATAAAATTAACAAAGAAATAGTAGTTGAACATGGGAAATACTGCTGAAAGGAACCTATAAAATGTTAAATAAATGGAAAGATATCCCATGTTCATAGATAGAAAGATTTTATATCAATAAGATTGCAATATGACCCGAATTGATTTACAGATTCAGAGAAACGCCTATTAAAATTCTGACTGTGCCTTTCATGAAATAGATAAACTTATCCTAAAATTCATATACTTATCCTAAAATTTTCATAATACCCAGGACAATCGTATAAAAGCACACAGTTGGAGCATTTAGTTTATAATTGCAAAAAGTATCATATATATTTTGTAAGTTCACAACATTTACTATTTACTCATTGTTTATGCATATTTATATATGAATGATAAACTTCTATAAAAGTATATTTTTTAAAAGTACCACATATTACAGTAATCAAAATAATGTGGTGATACCATAAGCATGGACATATTGATCAATGCAATAGATTTGAAATTCCAGAAATAAGCCTATACATCTGTGGGTAATTTATTTATTTATTTATTTATTTTATTTTTTTCACATATATTTTAAAAGATGCTTAGATTACATAGATGTTACACAAAAATTACAGGGATTCCCATGATCTCCACCTCCCATACCTCCCATAACATCTCACATAAACCTCTTTCATTAGTGTGGCACATCACCTGCAATGGACTCAATGGTATTCTGTTGTAGACATATTGGGATTCAAGCAATGGAAGAAATTATAACAGTGAGGTGAAGCCAGTGGCCACTAGACACTTTTGGGGCAGGGAAGGGAATGGCAGTGGTAATACAGGGGCTTTTTCAGGACTTGGGGTTTGTCATGAGTGATGTTGTAGTGACAGATATAGGCCATTTTAGAGCAGCACATACCATGCAGAACTGTGTGGGAGAGAGTGTGGCCTATGGTGTGAACTGTGGTCTATGCTTAGTGGTAATTTATTTTTTAAAAGAGTCCTAAGCCTATTTCTTGGGAAAAGATTTGTCTTTTTAACAAATTGTGCACTGATAACAAGATATCCACATTCAAAAGTATTAAGTGGACTCAAATTCATACTATGTACAAATACAAATGCAGCTCATTTCTAAATGGCATTGTAGCTGAAAAAGGTAGTCTAGGCATGTAAATGTCAATTGAAAGAAAGCTAGAGAATAATCTAGGAATTGAAAAGCACAGTGAACCCAGAGGTGGATCAGAATTGTTCATAGTACAAATGCAAGATTTTCCTTCTGTGAACTAGAATGGATGTACATCACTATTTCAGGATGGTGGGAATGTGCAGAAGCATGGGAAAAGTACAATTAATGTAACCTATAGACTGAATTAACAGTGATACTCTAATATTCTTGCAGCAATTCCAAAGATGTACAGTGTTAATAGTAGGGGGTATGGAAAAAAACATGCCAAATGTATGCTATGGGCTAACGTTAGTGGTAGTAGACTGATGATATTATCTCATAATCTGTAACAAATGTTCCACAACATTGTGATGTGTTGATGAACGGGTGTTGTATGGGAATTCTACAGATGTGCATGATTGTTTTGTAAGTTCACAACTTTTGTAATAAAAATATTTAAAAAAAAACAACAGTGAAAATGGATCAGAGACTTTGATGAAGGAATTTAAATTATTTATCACTTAGAAGGAGATATAGGTGTAATTCTTCATGACTTTTGGTTAGGCAATGGTTTCTTAATTATTATACAACAATAAAAAGGAACAAAAAATAAAGAGGACTTTATGAAAATTAGAAGCTTTTGTCCATTCATGGACACTATAGAGAGAGTTAAAAGATACTTCAGAGAATGGTAGAAAACATCTGTAAATCATATACCAGATGACAATTTAGATCCCAAAATATCTAAAGAACTATTACAATTCAACAACAAAAGGAGAAAAATATTAAAAATTTAAAATTAATAAATGGAGAAAATTATAGAATAAGGAACAAATCAAATTCAACAGCACATTAAAATAAATTATATAATATAATCAATTGGGATTTATCCCAGGTATACAAGATTGTCTCAACATGAACAAAATCTATCAATATAATGTCTCATTACCTGAATGAAGTAAAAATAAAGAGCACATGATCATCTTGGTGGACAAGAAAAGCAAATTCATAAAATCTACTATGCTTTCTTTATAAGCACTCTCAGAAAAATAGCAATAGAAGTGAAATTCCTCAGCATAATAAAGGAAGTATATAAAAAACCCATAGCTAACATCATATTCAATGTTGAAAGACTGAAAAGATTGAAATCTTTCCCCATAAGTTCACGAGGAACACAAGGATCTCCACTATCACTACTACTTTTTATTGGACGTGTTAGATAGAGCATTTAGGCAAAAATGAGTAAATGCTTGCATGCATGCATACATACATACATAATAGTATTCAAATTGGAAAGTCAGAAGTAAAGTAATAGCTTTTCAAAGATAAAATGGTCCTATATGTAGAAAATCAAGAAGAATCCTTAAGAACACTAATAGTGCTAATAAACCAATTAAGCAAAGTTGGAGGATACAAGATTAAAATACAAAAATCAGTTGTATTTTTTTTATGTGAACATACATCTGCACACTGATGTTCATAGCAGTGTTGTTAACAATTGCCAAAGGATGAAAGCAGCCCAAGTGTCCATCAACCAGTGAATGGGTGGAAAAAGTGTGGTATATGAATGCAATGGAATACTATGCTGTGTTAAGAAATGAAATTGGGATACATATGATAACGTGGATGAATATTGAGGACATCGTGCTGAGTGAAGTAAGCCAGATACAAAAGGACAAATATTGCATCGTGTATTAGTAAGCCAAAGGGGTGCTATTTTGAAATACCAAAAATGGGTTGGTCTTTATAAAGGGCATTTATTTGTGGTAGAAGTCCACAGTTACCAGGCCATAAAGCATAAGTTTCTTCCCTCACCAAAGTCCATTGTCACATGTTGGAGCAAGACAGCTGATGACATTTGCCACGGTTCAGGCTTCTTGGGTTCCTCTCTTCCTGGGACTGTGTTTCTCTCCAGGCTCAGTGCCTCTGTTTCCTCCACAAGGTCAGCTGTAGACTACGAGGCTCTCTAGGCTTTGCTTCTCTCCTCAAGGCCAGCTGTAAACCCTCAGCAAACGGCTTGTCTCTATCTCGGGGCCTTCTCTCCAACATCAAAACTCCAATATCAAAACTGCTACTCAAAACTGCTTCAACTCTGTTCTTTCCATGCCTTTTATATTTGATTCCCCACCCACCAAGGGGTGGGGCTCAATGCCCTACTGACATGGCCCAGTCAAAGCCCTAATCATAACTTAATCATGCCCAGATTAGTAGATCAATTTACAAGCATGATCCAATTATATTTTTGGAATTCATAATTACATCAAACTGCCAAATGGCCACACATGGTCTCACTAATATGAACTAAATAAACAGAATAAATGCATGGAGCATAAGTTATTTGGAGAAAAAAGGAGGCCTTAGAAGGACTACTGATGCTTAATATATGTAAAAGATTTAATTAACTTAACTGTAAAAGTATTGAAGTGGATTAAGTTGATGGTAGCACATTATAGTGAGTAGTAGCTGGCTAATAAAGGGGAATGTGGCTGAAAAGGGTAATCTAGGGACGTAAATGTCAGTTGAAAGAAAGCTAAGGAATAATCTAGGGACTGAATAATACAGTGAACCCAGAGGTGGATGAGAATTGTGGTTAATGGTACAGATGCAAAAGTGTCCTTCTGTAAGCTAAAGCAGGGTGGTGGGAATGTGGAGAGACATGGCATAAATACAATTGGTGTGACCTATGGACTGTGGTTTACAGCAATATTGTAATATTCTTGCATCAATGCCAAAGATGTGCTATGTTGATAATGGGGTATATGGAAAAAGTGTGCCAAATATATGCTATGGACCATGGTTGCTGGTAATAGTTTGATGATATCATATAATCTGTAAAAATGTTCCACCACAGTGTGGTGTGTTGGTGAAAGTGTGTTGTAAGGGAATTCTACACATGTGCATGATTGTTAATAAGTTCACAACTTCTGTAATAAAAATATATTAAAATACAATAAAAGCAAATTAATAGAAAACTTAAAAATATATTTATAAAAACACATTACTCATATTTGGGGTTATAGATATTTGTGACTTTTTACTTCACCATAAAACACTTAGAAAAAAATATTTTAATATACTGTATTTGACTAGTTCTTGTTATATATTTAAAATTACTGTGGCTTTTTATTTCTTTTTTTATTGCAATCTGAATTATGTTACGGTTTTGCCAATTTTATTAAGCTTTAGGAGTGCATGATGTAACATATGTATTTAATTGAATTCAAGGTGGCTTGCTATAGACATCTGTGCAATTTTCACAAAACTGATAAATTGATTATAATTTTAAAGGAGAAATTATGGCCTAATTTTAATACAGAATTCACATTTTCTGTAGAATATATAGTATCATGATGAATGTCTCTTGCCTCACCAATTCAAAGCAAAAGTATAATACCATTAATTAATGTATACTATAGAATATCTTCAGTAGAAAACTAATAATGTAAGAACAAAAAAAAAAATCAATTTTGTTGCTATATACCAACAATGAACAATCTGAAATGGAAATTAAGAAAATTTCATTTACAATAGCATCAAAAATATTACATATCTAGGAATAAATTTAACCAAGAAAGTAAGGGAACTTACACTAAAAATGACATATGCTATTAAAATAGACCTAAATAAATGGCAAGATATCTTTATTTTTGGATTTGAAGACAACAGTGTTAAATGTCAATAATTCCCAGTGAAACCTTTGGATTAAATTAAACCTTATAAAACTTTCAGGAAACTTTCATTGCAGTAAGGGAAAAGCCAATTGGCAAATTCATATGGAATCACAAAGGGTCCATAATAGGCTAAGCAATCTTGGGAAAAAAAGAACAAGGTTGAAAATCTCATGCATCTTAATTTCAAAACTTAATACAAACCTTAGTAATCAAAGCACTGTAGTACTTACATAAAGACAGACATATAGACCAATGGAATTGAATTGAGGGTCCAGAGATGAACCTACACATTTGACACCAAATGATTTTTGACAAGAGCACCAAGTAATTAAATGAGGCAATGAATGGTCTCATCAATAATTGATGCTGAGTGTGACCCATGCTAAAGAATGAATTCAGGTCCCTACCTCACACCACATACAATAATTAAATAAAAATGGATTAAGAACCTAAATGCAAAACATCAAACTAAAAGAACTCTTAAAAGAAACATAGGAGAAAACGTTCATGACCTAGGATTTGGCAGTAATTCTTGGCTATGAAACCAAAAGCATGAGAAACAACAAAAAAATAGATAACAAGGACAAGAATCAAAACTAAAAACCATTGACGATAAAAGGACCTTATCAAGAAAGTGAAAAGACAAACTTTCAGAGTGGAAAAAATGGTTGTGTAACATTTATCTGCTAAGGGCCTAATATCTAGAATATATAAAATAATCTTACAACTCAACAACTACAGGTAAAAAAAATTCATTTAAAAAGTGAATGTCTTTGAAGAAACATTTATCCTAAGAGGATATATAAATCACCAATAAGCACATGAAAAGGTGCTCAACTTCCTTAGCCACCAGGAAGAGCAAATTAAATTAACAAGATATCACTTCACACACACAAGAATGGTTATTTTAAAAAGGGCATTCCACTCCTAGATATATACCTAAATAAATGTAAAACAGAGTCTCAAATGATACTTGTACACTGAGGTTCATAGGAGCATAATTTACAATAGCCAAAAGTAGGGAAAACTAAGTGTCCATCAACATAGGAATGAATAACTTAAATGTGGTACACATGCTAAGTGGGATATTATTCAGCTGTAGGTAGTAACTAAATTCTGAAACATGGTGTAATATGGATGAACCTTGAAAACATTATGCTCAGTGAAATAAGGCATCTCCTAACAGCAAATACTATATGATATCACTGACATGAAATAGCTAAATGTAACAAATTCAAAGAGACAGAAATAGAATAGAAATTATCAGTTGAGATTATCAAGGGAATGAGGGGGAGAAAACATGTTTCTTGGTGGGTTTAATGTTTGTAAATTTCAGAAAAAAAAAAAATTAAAAAGAAAAAATCTGTGTCCAAAACTTCTTGCAAGCCATCTCAGAAGGGCAAACTCTCACTAAGTATCAAGGTTGGTGCATTATATAGCCATATTATGTAAAGCCAAGCTAAGAATTAGATTCTGTCTTGAGTGGAAAATATTGTACACTCACTTCAAAAGCCAGTGTTTCACATTCAAAGTTGAATAGAAAGGTAGGGCATTTCCCATCAGTTCCTTACCTGAGAGGGTCTTTGTGAGGATTTAAAGACAAACATGAAAAAGATAGATACCTTTAACTCATTCCATTCTCAAGAAACTGGAGATGATACTAAGATTTTAGGCAAACTCATCTTTCGCTCTCTTTCCTAACTTCTATACTAAGCCAGTTTATGGGAAATCCATCCGTAAAATAGAAATAGAACCCAAGAAGTATTTCCAAACTGAGAAATCTTCAATCTCCAGTGAAATGACTTTCCAAGGGAGCAGATCAGCTAAAGAGCTGGAAGACTAATATTGTTGGTTCTCTGACTTGAAAGAAAAGGATGGGATTTGACAGTCTCCTTGACCCTTCATTAACCCCAAATCTCTAGAAGTTAGTTCATACTATAATTCAAAGGGCACTCCCAGGCCAGTTGAATAAATACAGGGCAAAAATTTTGTGTTTTGAAATAGAAATGGGCCCAGTTCAGGAAAGGTTAAGGCATTTCAACTTGGACCAACTTTGTGGGTTCAGGTCTCTCTGGTCCCTGGAACCTTTACAACTAGACATTTTTAATTTATCCCCTCACTCTCTTTTCCAGCATTCATCTGGCACCATGCATTGTGGTTCCACCAATTTTAAGGGTGTAGGTGAATTTTCTCCTTTCCTCACTTAGAAGAGGCAGATTGACAGGGTTAAGGACACAAACTAACAATGCCCTTAAGTGTCCTTTAACAGAGTAGCTGCTGAGAAGGACTGAATAGTCAGACCAATCCTGAGAACTTGGTGTGGTTCAAACTCTCTCAGAGAAGGATAATGTCTTTGGTTTCTGTCAGTCTCAGAACTTCAGGGTCTCAAAATCACTGGGGTCATGACAGATTGCTGGGGAACCAAAGTGGCTCTGACCCCAGTGTGTTGAATATTTAGTATGGAGAGCCCAGGCAGCCCTTGGAGGACTTCTCAGACCTTAGCCCAAGACAGCATTGAGGAAATTCCTCACTAGATTAAAACAGAAATATTCTGAGGAATATTTATTCAAAAGGCTTCAAACCTGACTATATACTTTGGGAGATAAGAGATGAGAAGTCTTGGGGCTAGGAAGGCTGTCAAAAGACGGAGACTCATTTTACTACCTTTATGGTCTTATTCATTATTTCTGTTCTTTTGTGGTTTTTGTGCTTGTTCTTATAATTGCTTTATTTTATAAACAACCTGGGCTGCAGGTTGTCAATTATAGCAAATGTTGATTTGACTTTCATTAATTCAGGACTGTTAAGTCACATCTGGTGTGTGTTTTGAATTCAATTTGACAGTTCCTCTTTAGTCTGAACAGAGAACAGTTTGTTCACAGCTATTGATGGTACAGGAGGAATCTGAAAATCCCTCACCTTGACCAGGGCAGGTTTTGCTGCAAGAAATCTTTGCAGATTAGCCCAGGATTTTCTGCCTAAGTTTCCCACCTAGTCTATGCAAAGCAGTGGAACATGTGGGAACCTGCAACAGCTATGCTAGACATCCAAGGAGACCTCTAAAATAGTATCTCTCACTCTTTGACATCAGAATTGCCTGAAGACCTTGTAGGAAATACAGATACCCAGAACCCCACAATCAAGTCATTATCATCTGGAGGCATATGGACAACTCTACGAAAATACTTGGGGCTCTTATAAGCTTGGAGTCCAGAGTAGCAGAGTAAGTGGAGTCGGGAATGATTTGGATGTGGAAAATTTCACCACATGAATTTTATGGGAACAGCAGGGGAACAGCAGTGGACTTGTTTCCTTGTCCTCATACCTCAGTGTAAAAGCAGCACATGGTACAAGAGTGGGTGCATGACCCAGCTTTCCCTGGAGCATCTACCTCCAGAATGCTGTGCTGGCTCTAAAATAATCTAAAAATTTCCAGCTTGGTAACAATGGCCAAATATAGGAAGAATTGTTACCTTGGAGATGGGCTGGCCTAGCCCTACATCCTCTTCCTCTGGTACCCACAGCAGCTCTAGGAGTTTCAGATCAGCTCTGGTTGTGGAGCTCCCATGATAGTGAAGAGCACCCTGGGAAGGCCTTTTTGAGTACTGTGCAGGCAACTAATCCAGGCTGTAGAGAGTGGGTCCACCCATCAGTGTGGCCACTGAGGCACTGCCTTCTCCCTGGGGATGTACAACCCAAGAGTCTCCTGAATGGGCAGATCCAGAAGCACATGTGTCATTGCTCCTCCCTTACTCTTTTTGTGTCATCACTTGGATCTCTGACCTCTGTGCTACTTATATCCCAGCAGGAGTGCTGCTGGCCACTTGGCTGCAGCCTCAAGCTACTGGGTCTTGTACCTGAGCTTCATACTCCTCAGCATGCTGCTTCCCTTCATTCTGGTCATTCCTGTTGGAGACTGGTGTGTTGTCTGGGTCCTGCGGTATCAGGTGAGCTGGGCTGCTGTCAAGCAGTGCATGAGGTAGAGCTCCCTTCCTGCCACCAGACATACTGGGGGCCAAGTCAGACCCTGGACTTCATGTCTTACTCTCTTCCCTATTAAGCTCCAGTCATCCCAAATGCCCCAACCTCTGGCCTCCTGCCTTTTTATTCCAAAAGTGTGCTCTCTTTTGATGCACATGGACACCCACACCATGCCATAAACAAAAATACATTCCAGCTGTATAAACACCTAAATATGAAAAGCAAAAATTTGAAAATATGAAAAAAATAATTATTAAACAATGAATAAGCAAAGGAAAAATTTAAAAGCAATTTAGAAAGAAAAATACTAGAAGAATATATTCAGCCTGCATTCTGAATTCAAGGATACGGTAGACAAAATTCTGCTTGGATAGCCTACTCTTCAGTTCTTTGCAGCAAATAATAATTTTGAGGTAAGGGAATTGAAAACCAGGAGTAGTTACTGTGGCAGTTTGATATTATTTATGAATTCCAAAAAGAAATATTGATTATTTTTGTAAACTGGTCTATTCCTCTAGGCATGATACCCTTTGATTGTATAAGAATCAGCTGAGATGCCTTTGATTAAATTATTTTAAGATTAGGGCTTTGATTCAAACACATCATTAAGGCAACTCATTTGAGTCCCTGTCCCTTTTGTGGGCTATATAAATGGATGCATGGATGCTTAATCAAGAACACAGTAGATACACAGAGAAGATACACAGAGGAAGAGCACCAGCTCCATAGACATGCCAGAGGCCTTGGGAGGACAGATGAGTGATTCACCTGAGAGTTTACAGCTGACATTTGAAGAGACAAGAGCAGCTGAGCCTGGAAAGAAATAAGCCCCAGGAAGAGAGATAAGCCCTTGCCAGCCTACAGCTGATCAGAAGAACCTGGACCCACAGAGCCTTAAGAGGGAAGAGGAAGGCTGAACCCTTGCAGATGTTGCCTGCCATATTGCTTCAACACATATAGGCAGAGTTTGCTAAGGAAGTAACCTTGAGTTGGACTCTTTAGGGCCTTGTAATTGTAAGCTGTTATCCCAAATAAGTACTCTTTATACAAGCCAACAGATTTCTGGTACTTTGCATCAGCACCCCTTTGGCTGACTAATACAGTTATCAAAGTATGATTGATTAACTGGTCTGGATAAGCCTAACACAGTGAAATTACCCATAATATGTATTTTTTGAGGTACTGGGACCAGGGATTGAACCAGGGACCTCTTATGTGGGAAGTCAGCACTCAATCACTGAGCCACATCAGCTTCCCTGAGTAATTTTTTTTTTTTATCATTCGTTTGCTTGTTGTTTGTAATTTTGCTTTTAGGAGGCACTGGTAACCGAACAAGGACCTCCCGTGTGGGAAACAGGTGCTCAACCACTTGAGCCACATCCGCTCCCCCACATAATATTTAAAGATGAGATTCTACCAGTCCAAATCAAGCACTGGTAAAATTTTTCTAATAAATTGTTACTTGCAGATTCCTTAATAAACTGTCAAAACTACAGCTATTTAGTACAATATTTCACAGGAACAGCACAAAAAATAATGAAGAAAACAAATCTATTGAAATAATAAAATGAAGTCCAATTAAATGCAAAATTATACCATGTTACTTCATGGGAAGACTTGTCAAAATTTTCGAATGATAATATATAAATGAAATGCAATTTCCATATCAACATATTTGTTTGAATTGCATACATTAATAAGATCCACATGGTATAATTAATACTAAATAGTAGACAAGAAAAAACATGTAAAAAGTGACAGGAGCCTTTCCTCATCAAATAGCAGATCAAATCAATAACATATTAACATGGAAACTGACAAATAGATCAATGGAAAAACTGGAGGAATCCAGAGGAGATATTAATAACCATGAATACAAAGGTGGTATTTCAAATCATGAAAATTATAATTTACTAAATAAAGAGTGATGACTCAAATAATCAATCTTCTTGGAATAAAAACAACATATCATATAGATTTATTAATTTAAAAGCAAAAAAATTAATAAAAGTCTCAAAAGAAAATTAGAAACTTACCGATGAGACTGTGTTCTTACCCTAAATAGGATATCCAGAAAGCATAAAAAAAAAGATAGATGTAATTGACCATAAACATCTTAAAGTATTGAAGAGAGAAAAAAAAAACTTGCAAAAATGTCACATGCAAATAATAGATTCGGAAAATTATTTGAATCTATTCAAATAATAAATAAAAATAAATAACTTTTTATTTTAATTGGTGGAGATGTACACATATTGAGCACTTGGAAAATAAGGGATGAATTCAATTTTGCCATTAATAGATAATCAAAATGCCTGATAAACATAAACAAAGTTATTTAAAAAACACTGCTATATAGAAAAATATCAAAGTACCAGTGAATCTCTTCATAATTAAGAAACAAAACATTGATTGTAGGTTGGGTTTTGTGGAAAAGTATATGCATTAACATAGTTGAAAAGGAACATTATTGCAACCTTTCACAGAAAGCAACTTGGTAATAGCTCTAAAATTTTTAATATGTTAAAACTGGAAATATCACCATTAGAAGTTGTCTCAAAGAAATAAATGTTGTATAGAAAAAGATGTTTACTGCTGCAATGTCAATAATGGCACAAAAGGAAAAACAAAATCACTGCCCATTGATGGTGGAATATAGTTTAAATTATTGTACAGTCACATCATATAATATTAGGCAATCATTAAATTAATGAGCAGTAGCAGTTGAGAAAGAGAAAGCTCTGTCAAATATTATATATGGAGGAAAGTAAGATAGAGTAGCATGTATCAAATGAGCCCATTTGGTTAAAACAATAACAAATGCTTGAATATATTTGAATACATGCATGAATAATAAATGTGTGAATAATAGAGTATGTAAGTATATTTTTTATGTAATTTAGGTATGAATAAGATAGACTAATTATGAGATAGTTAATATTAATTACCTTGTGTACACTTGTGGGACAGTTACAGGGACTAGGAAGTTAGAGCATGCTGAAAAGATGGTGAGAAAGATGGCAGAACAGAAAGCTCCAGGAATCAGTCCCTTCACCAAAACAACTATTGAACTGGCAGAAAACACCTGAATCAATATTTTTGAAATTCTGGAGACTAGTGGAATGCCATGCAGCATCCAGGGAGGAGCAGGAGGAAAAGCCTCGTAAATTGAGATAAAGGCCAGTGAATTTCATCCTCCCTCTAGTGGTTACTGTCCCCTTTCCCCTAGTCTTGTGACAGACAGCGGGGGGAATAATTTATGGTACTGCCACATCATACATTAATATTATATAGCCATTGGAATGAAAGAGGGATATAGCAGTTGAGTAACAGAAAGCTCTGTGAAGTATTATTTAAGGAGGAAAGCAAGATGCAGTATATTTATAAAATGAACACATTTTGGTAAAATAATTAAAAATACATGAATACATTACACATATGTAGATGTATTTATGGATGCATAAAAGAGTAGGTGTGTATATCTGAATATCTGAGCATGATTGTTTAGTCACAAATAAGAGAGGCTCCTTACCATATTATTAATTTGAATTACTTTGGATTTACTTGTAGAATTATTTAAGAGCATGTGAAATCAGTACTGTAATGGGTTCCATTAAATAACCCATGTGTTAATATGAATTAAAAATTTAATATGAATTAAAAATTGGAATAACCAAAATGATAGTGTTAGTGCCCTATCTACTGAATTACAGGGAAACACAATAGACTAAGTGGAAAAGGGCAAATAGCGATTGGGGAGAGTATGACCTATTTTCCACAAATGCAAACAAAGAGATCTACATGTCTACCTGTAACTGTATAAATATTTCCTGGAAAAAAAGAAAGTATGAAAGAATACACATGTCTCATTAACATTTGGTACCTTGTTGGAGGAGTTTTAATGGATGGAGGGGGTTGCTCTGCTTATTTCTTTATACAAGTTTATAATTTTTTATTATAAGAACGTAATAATTATGAGTTAAATAATTTATATATACACACAAAAATATTTACACATATTTAATTGGGTGTTTTCCAAATAGGCAAAATGTTATCTTTAATGTGGTTTTCAAAGATTTTAATTATTGGATGAAGAGCATGACCATAGACTGTACAAAAGCCGGACCCAGCAGATTTCCTACTATTTGGAGACAATGATCACTTCTGATCTCTATACCTAGTAATGACCTAAAACAATTCTATGAGAATGTAGTTATTATTGAAGTATCTACTGTGAGTGTGCATGCCTAGAGATAAGGAAGTAGCTGGACACAATTGGCAATTCACCTGGCAAACATGGGCCACCACATTATTCTCTAACTTTCATGAAACTATCACCTTCTTCTCCAATGTGCTGTAGTTGAAAAGTCACCCTGGTGCACCCTAGGCTTTTTCATTAGCCTGAACATGGATAAAGTTAACTGAGAATATGCAGCACTCAAGGAAAAAGAAAATTTTTGTCAAAAGGTCTTCAAGGAGTTGGAAGTTATAGGTCGGCCTCTGCCCAACTGCTGCTGAAACTCCTACTGCTTCATAGGTTTTCCTTTTTCATGATAGTAATATGCAGATTGTCCCTTTGCCTCAGAACCAATTGCTTATTGACACCATCACTATCTCTTTGAAAAATAAAAATAGGACACACTGGTGGTGGATGTGATATTCCCCAGGGGCCATGACCACCCTTCCAGTGTTTCTGAAGACTTCCCCACAACACTTTGGGTCTCAAATCTCAGGGAGAATGACACACCCCTGGTACCTCCAGGACTCCCCAGGCCCTGGGATTTGATGCAGTGGGTATGACTTAGGCTCTTCTGCCCATTATTGAATCTGAGTCTGAATCTTCCCATCCCATTCTCACCTCTGATTATAAGGCTTGTTGCTGTTCTGTCCAGGTTTCGGAGATATTATCCACTCTTTTTCTCCTTTACTTTCATTTGGGCTTTTTGCCAATTAATGATGTCAGCATATGTCAGCTTACAGAACAGAAAAAAATAAAATCCAACAAGGGCCAAAGATATATGTAAAACTAGAGTAAACTCTGTTTAAGAGGGGGAAAAAAAGTGTTCTTATACATTCAAGGAAATCTTTGCAGCAGTTAGTCATGAACTGCTGGTTCTACTTTTATCCAGAAAAGTGTAATATTCAGCAGAATTTCTCTACATCAACTGCCACTCTCACTCAACCAAAAGGAAACAATATATCATAAATCCAAATTCAATTTCTCCCTGCAAGGCAACTACTGGTATATCATGAACTCATTTTATTTCATAATGCCCTCCTGTTCTCTTGCAATGACACCCCCTTCATTTCACTGCCTAGAAGTTGGTCCATTTCTCTCAAGCAATCAGCATTCCTCACAGCCTGGCACTGGTCCTGTTCCTTCTACTATAAAATTTTTCAGTTACATCCTCCGCCAGAACACACTTACCATGGGGCTGCCTAAGCTTCAACCTTCCATGCCCAATAATATCCTATTTTACCTTCCTAACTTACAGTATGGCTCATTTCAGGATCTCATAGAACTCCATTTCCAGGTAAGGTTTCCACATTTCCTGGCTTTAGTGAGTTTCTGAGTCTGAATTGACACAAGCTCTTTTGAGGCTGCTTCAGTCCAGTTCCTCCTAGGGGTGGTGCTCCCCAGGATATTGGCTGAGTGGGAGCATTGTAGTAGATGAAGTCGAGCTTCTGAAAGAGGATATGAATTGAGGTAGCCTGCAGGGAGCTTCACAGAAAGGCCCAAGCACCCTGATCTTTCTAAGTCAGTGTGTCTTATGGCAGATCTTTAAGTGATTTTCCCTCTGCTCTTGAGGATGTGAATCTCTCTGTTCTTCTGCCAGGCCTCCTGCCTCTGTAGCCTCACCAGCTCTTGATGCAGTCTGATCAGCACTTGTATCTGTATTTCCAACTTCTCCTGTAAGCGGCAACAAATTTCTTTATTTTCTTTTATTTCCTTTTTCATGTTGACTTTCAGGCTTCACTGGGCCAGTGGGTGGCACCCTCTAGAATGGATCTACCCTAAGCAGGGCCGCCTCTTGAGCATCCACTCAGAGAAGACACGGCAGCTATCTTCTATGATACTCCTTCACCCCATACTCTTCATGTGACAGGACTGCCTCCCTGGAAAGAAACACCAGGCAACAAGCCAAGCAACTGAAGCTGCTTTCCCTGGTTACCAGCCAGTCTGGGGTCGCAGCACAGAGCTTCTTGTCCTGATCCACCTGGACAGTGGGCTCAGGGGCTCGGACTCAGGTTCCTCCTGGAAGAGTTCCAGGGAGATGAAAAGGGACTCAGTATTGATTAGAATGGGGGAAGAGCCAATGGTGCTCTTTTCTGAGAGCTGAGCCTCAAAAACCCGAGGTGTTTTTCCCACAAGTGAAAATGTGGTGTTTGTTTGCCATTCAATGACTATACCCTTTACTGTGTGCACTCTGGTAAAAAAATGCACTCCTGACCTATTGGTGCTCTGAGGTAGACCCGTAGCTTGATAAATTAGAGGTCTTTTCAGTTGAACTTGAGGAGGAAGACCTGTCTTATACCCTTGGAATCTTACTGGACCTGGAGCTTGGACTTTTTAATTTCAGTGTTGTATGCTGCTTGGTACTTTCTGCTTGGGTCATAGTATCTGAAAACAGAGAGATTTTTACATGAGCTATTTGGGCCCTAAGAGGACATCTGTGAGCTCAAGATTCTAATCTCAGGGATCCCTGGAAGATTCTGCATCCCTATGATCCTCAAACTCTGTGGAAACTCATCAGTTATTTCTCCTCCCTCAGGGAGCCTCTTCCTTTGGGGACACTATGTGGGTAACTTAATGCCCTGTGCAGAATGATATTAATGATAGCAACGTTTTATAGCAAATGTTTTTACTTTTTGAAAACATTGTAATATATACTGAAATTTTATGTTTGCAACTGGAGATTCATCCATTAAAATTCATACATTTTAATATTTTTTTTGTTGTGGCATTTATTTTTTGAGTTTCAAATGATTTTCTTCTTTGCAACATAGAAATGGCCTCATATGTGTGAACCTTCAAAATAATATGCTAATTCTTTCAAAGAAGTATTCTATGAAAGTGATTTTCTTGGCAAATTTACAGTGCAAATGTTTAAATAGGAGAAATGGTTTCTTTTTAGTCTGTTTTCAAACTTTTTTCATGGAAGGCTTATATAAAAGGAATTATATCAAAAAAGATAATTTGAATAATTTGTTTTGGCTCTTACAGTTATACCTCTTCCTTTCACAATTTTTTTTTAACAAATCAACTTTATTGATACATATTAATAAACCATATATCCACCCAAAGTGTACAATCAATAGCATTCAGTACAATCATGTAGCCATGCATTTATCACTTCAATCATTTCTAGAGCATTATTCCAGCAAAAATAATAAACAAAAAACAAACACAACTCATCACCTCTCAATTTCTCTATGCCTCTTTTGCCATATATAGTGCTATTCTGTTTCCTTCTCTCTAGCTTATATGTATTTAAATCTTGTAAAATAAAGTCATAAATGCAATAACACCCATATTCTTATTTTACATGAGTTTTCACTATGTTGTACAGTCCCATATTACAATTTTTTAGATTTCCTTCTAGTAATATACAAGCCCTTAGACTTTTCCTTTCAACCACTATCATACCTATATAATAGCTCTGCTGTTCACAAACACCATGATGTGCTCTCACCATTTCCATTCATTTCCAAAGATGTCCGAACAACCTTTTAACCAGCTCCGCACAGACTAACCCTCAGCTTTCCATTCTTTACACTCATTTTATTTTCCGGTGACCTATATTCTAATTATTAACTCCAGGAGTTTATATAATCTATTTAGTTAATAACAGAGCAATCATACAGTATTTGACCTTTTGTGTCCGGCTTGCTTCATCCAACATGATGTCCTCCAGTTTCATCCATGTTGTCATATGCTTCATGACTTCATTTCCTCTTACCACTGGATAATATTCCATGGTGTGTATAGACCAAAATTTATCTATTCATCAGTTGCCAGAAACCTGAGTTGTTTCCAACTTTTAGTTATTATGAATAATACTGCTATGAATATTGTTGTGCAGATGTCTATTTGTGTCATTGCTTTCAGTTCTTCTGGGTATATACCTAGTAAAGGTATTGCCAGGTCCCATGGCAATTTTTTATTCAACTTCCTTAGGAACTTCCAAATGGTCCTCCACAGTGCTGTGACATTCTACATTCCTACAAACAATGAATAAGCATTCCTCTCTCCACATCCTTCCCAACATTTAGTGTTTTCTGACATTTTAATAGTGGCCTGGCAAATAGGTTTTAAATGATATCTCATTGTAGTTTTGATTTGCATTTCCATAATTGCTAGTGATGTTGAAGAGTTTTTCATGTGTTTCTTTGCCATTTTTATTTCTTCTTTAGACAATTGTCTTTTCCATTCTTTTGCCCATTTTTTAATCAGGTAGTTTCTCTTTTTATTGTTGAGTTTTATGATCTCTTTACAAACCATGTATATTAAACATTTATCAGATATGTGATTGCCAAATATTTTCTCCAATTGAGTCTGCTGCTTTTTCATCCTTTTGACAAAGTCCTTTGAGGTGCTAAAGTGTTTAATTTTAAGGATGTCCTATGTATATATTTTTGTTGTTGTTTTTCATGCTTTCGGTGTAGGGTTTAAAAATTTACTGCCAACCAAAAGATATTGAAAGTGTTTTCCTACATTTTCTTTTAGGAGTTTTATGGCTTTTGCTTTTATATTTAGGTACTTGATCAATTTT
>JAQZBX010027382.1:0-28400 GCA_029593785.1 Cabassous unicinctus
GGGTCCACGGAGGGGTGCGTCATACCATCTGCAGAGCACCTGCTGCTCCCGGGGACATCTACTACACAGGGCCAAAGGCCAGTGCGCCCCCAGAGACATGGCCCACCGGAAAAGGGCAGGCTACCTAGAAAACCCCTGCATAGGGGGTTAGTTATTTTAGAAAGATGAAAAAGAGATCCTGGGTTCATATTGACATTTCCAAGTAGATTTAAAGGAATTATCCCATTGATGGGGTTTCTGCTCAATTTCTTTGATTTAACTTCTCTATCGTTATCATCCTCTGCAGTGCACAGGGGCCAGCACAGCTGGGGGGTAAGAAGTGGTCACCTCTCCAGATCAGCCTGCCGCTCCCACTGTCTTCAGCTGGCACCATACCAAACCCGAGCCGGCCAGGCCTTGCCCCGAGGGCCCAGTGCTGGCCACTCCAGTCAGACGCAGGGGCTTCGAAAGTGGGCTCCCAGGGCCCTAGGAAGGGCAGGAGGCCTCGCAGCATGATCCCCAAAACAAGCACATGTCTTTGTTAGTATCCCTAGTTCAACAGGTCAGAAAACGGCCCATGGAGCTCAAGGAGAAGATGGGGCAAGTCATCATCCACATATTTCTGGGAAGACATCCCAGATTCTCCCAACTGGAATGCAGCACCCACACCACAAATACAAGGTGACTCATCTCTTCCCTCAATTTTGAAGAGAGATGGTGGCAATGGAGAAAATGCTGTTGAAATGGCTTTCTACCCAGACAGGCCTCAGCGAACATGATACTGGAACATCACTGAGCTTTCCCATCTTTTCCCATGGCTCCACTGAATTTTCTGTCCCACCCTGATCTGCTGCTTCTCTTCTCAAGGACTTGTTCCCTGTTCTGTGGGAGGGACTTTTGACCCCCAAGGGGAGGAGGAGTTCTCAAGAGCAGCCATGTCCTCACTGCTCTTCCATGCACAGCTCTGCAAAGGGACATTAAATGTCTCAGCCCCATAACGAGAAAACCAAGGAGACCAACAGCTCTCACCAATGGGGACTCATCCACAGAGCCCACTGGAATGCTGAGAGCCCTGGTTCTCCAAGGGGGTCCCTCAACCAGCAGCACTGGCCTCCCCTGGGAGCTTGATAGAAACACAAATTCTCTCAGGCCCCATCCCAGACCTACAGAGTCAGAAGCTCTGCTGGTAGACCAAGCAGAGCTGGGAAGCAGCCACTGGCACCCACTTTCACAAGCTCTCTGGGGCATTCCAATGAGCCTAACAATTGAGAACCACCATCCTACTCAGCTTGTTATTCCACGTGAAATTCAAATTCTGCTTCCGGTCCTGTCCTCCACAGAGGTAGAGGCCTGCATCACCCTCTAAACTGCCAGCTTTTGTAGGAAGACAGCAACTTTTTGAAGTCATTCTTGAGGACCTCTTTTTCTCACACTCCACATCCAATCCATCAGAAAACCTTACAGCTGCTACCTTCAGGACGAGTTCAGAATCCAACTACCTCCCACCACTCCATTGCTACCACTCTAGACAAGGCCACCATCATCCTTAACCACCTGCTTCAGACCTGCGTCACTCCTCTGCTTGAAACTGCCCAAGTGCCATCTCATTTGGAGTAAAAGCCAAGATCACTACCGTGACTAACAGGGCCCTTTGGTAGAGCTCCCCACTGGCTTTCAGACCTCATCCCCTACCTTTTCCCCTCACCCCCCCATCCAGCCATGCTGACCTTCCTGTCCCTGCCCACCCCACCCCTCCAGGACATCTGCATAGCTGTTCCTTGTGCCTGCAGGGTTCTTCCTCCAGGAGCCACCAAGCCCCTCCATCACCTCCCTTGGGTCTCTGTTAAAATGTCAGGGTGTTAGTGATAATTTGCCCGGCCATCTCATTTAGCACAGACACTCCCCTCTCCCAGCACTGCTTAGAGGCCATCGCTGCTTTATTTCCTCCTAGCACTTATTCTCATCTGACAGACTATGTATTTCACTTGTCTTTTATTTTCTGTGCCTGCCTTCAATAGAATGTGAGCACCACAAAGGCAGGGGTTTTTGCTTGTTTTATTCATTGCTGTACCTCCAGCTCCCAGCACAGTGCCGAGCTCATAGTAGGGCCTCAAAAAATCAGTGCTGGGAAGTGGATGTGGCTCAAGTGACTGAGCTCCCACCTACCACATGGGAGGTCCGGGGTTTGGTTCCCGGTGCCTCCTGGAGAAGATGAGCAGGACAGCGAGCTGGCGTGGTGGGCAGGCGCAGTGAGCTGTCACAACAAGATGATGCAACAAGGAGACACAAAGAGTAAAGACAATGAGAGACACAACAAAGCAGGGAGCTGAGGTGGCTCAAGCGATTGAGCACCTTTCTTCCACATGCAATGTCCCAGGTTCGGTTCCCCATGCCTCCTAAAGAGAAGACAAGCAGATACAGCGAATGGACACAGAGGGCAGACAGCAAGCGCAAAACAATGGGGGGCAGGGGATAAATAAATCTTAAAAAATAAAAAATCAATATTCGACTGACATTACTCTCTACCCTCTTTCCAAGAGTCTCAGTCTCAGTTTGGGATGACTATTTTCCTCTTTTCTGAGGCCTGTATTTCTTGTAAGAGACAATCAGGGCATCAGGGGACATAGTCAGGATCCAAAAGGGTTTCAGCTGGTTGGAAAGATCTCTAAGTACAAAGACATGGCAGGGTCTCATACAGACCCCCACGGATTCACACTCAGGCCACGCAAGCCCAGGCTGGAAGGGACCTGGCCTTCTTGCAAGATGTCCAACATGAGGCTGGACAAGCGCAGGGGATAGCGACCAGAGTGCTCAGAAAGTTGTAGGAAGGTGTCCTCAGGCTGCCCCTAGGTCCTCAGATTATGGCACTCATAGTCTGCATGATGTGCTGAGCCCTGGGCCTTGTTCTCTGAGCTTCCCTGTCCTCAGGATATGTTGACAGCCTTGGGCAGAGCAGCTCAGGTCTGCAGGGGTCCCCAAGTCAGATTACAGCCACAGGAGCTGGAGCTGTCAGGTCCAGAGAAGACTGGGGGTGAGGAGGAGACATGAGGGCTCTCAGCCCAGGCACATGGCAGGGACAGTGACTCACAGTGACCTGTGAGAAGACAAGTCAGCAGTGCCAGAGGACAGAGCCAGGACCAGTAGATAAAAGGTGTAAGAAAGTCATTCCATACAAGCAGGAAAAAGGAAGAACTTTCCAGTAGTAGAGTCACCTGCTTGCAACAGAGGGAAGGCCACCAAGCACTGGGATGTTCACACTGAGGTTCAGCTCCTACCCGCAGGAAACGTGACAGCAGACATCCTGGCAACCACTAGGGGTTGGAGTAGATGCTCAAAATAAAATGGGGACAGAGCAAACATAGCGCCTGCCAAAGCCTAACCATATTCCTGAAGAAGCAATCTCACGTGCCAGACAAGTGACATTGTAGGAGACGTGGCCTGAGCCCACAGAACCCACAGAGCCACAGGACAAGCTGCAGAAAACAACGCACCTGGCCTGTCACTCTCCAAGTGAAGGAGTCTGCTCAATGTTAAAGGACCAACAGGTACAGGGGCCAGAGCTAAAGTCTCTTTCAGGCCAGTCCCGGCCACGTCCCCACACTACAGAGTGTTTGCCAGCCTCGGCGACCCTGGAAATCAGGGGCACAGTGGCTGCTGCCAGAGCACCTGCACCTGTGGGTGGAACAAGCTGTGGGAGAGAAGCAGCCGAGTCCAGCTGGGCACGGGGCAGTGGGCTCTGCAGGGCCAGGTGGAGCTCACCGGCAGGCCAGCCAGCCCTACCCAGGAGGCCAGCAGCTTGCAGGAGCCCCTGCCTCAGCAGAATGCCAGCCAGCCCTTCTCCCGGCTTGCTCTCCAGAGCACCACGGAAAAGCAATTCCCTTCATCTAAAGCTGCTTCTAACCAACCTAAAGGCTTCATGTTGTACTTATTTTCTAAGCTCAGTGGAGCTGAAGAATAGTGGAAAGCATCACTCTTCCTTTTTATTCATCTCACAGAAATACACTGTCAGAGGTGGAGAAGATCTTGGAGCTCATCTAGTTATCTCTCTCATTTTACAGAGGAAAAAAACTGAGGTTACTCAACACGCAAAGCCAGTTTGGGGCAATGTCGAGATTGTTGAAAAGCCCCAGGCAGAATGCTTCCACTATTTCTCGTCCCTCTCCTGACCTTTCCTCAAATGTCCTACTTCCTGCTCCTTTTCCCCGTCTCAAAGCCCTCCCGGTCCTCTGGCTAACTCCTCCATCTTCTCAAGGCGGAAGGCAGGAAGTGGCGTGATTTTCCAGCTGTGCTCAGCGCACAGCATTTCTGTTTGCAGAAGTCTGCTGGCTGGCTGTTCTTCAAGCCTCGTCTTGGGCCTTTGGAGCTCCTAATAGAATAAGTTAACGCTGTGAATGTGCTTTAAACGCTGTAAAATCCCATACAAATATATGCTATGCTGTTTTAGAGGAGGAGATAATAAAACCTCTTTTAATCATGCTGTCATTTACCCTACTTCGGAGACAAAGAGAAGGCAGGAGCAAACTCTAATTTAAGGAAAAGGGTGCTGGGGGTGAAGCTCTGAACGAGACTCTAAGACCCTTGAAGGCAGAGCCCACTTTGTGTCCTTTTTCCACACATTTCGCCTGGGAATAGGCATCCAGGAGGCGTTCAGCAAAGCGTTTTCTGAATACATGGATTAAAATTTCACTTTAAAAATCCTTCTACTTCTAGGCAGAATTGAATAAATGTAGAAATCCCTCACAACCGCTCCCATGCTACCATATGCAAAAAGCGCGGGCGACTCTTGTTACTTACCTACAGCACGAATATATCAGTGTGACTATCGGGAAATTTCCTCACCTTCCCTTTCTTCCAAAGCCCTCAAATGTCTTAAGGGTTTTCCAGAATCTTTGGGCGGGATGGCACTCTTCGTGGGCCAGAGGCACTGGCGAGCTGGGCTTTTTCGGCTGCAGGGGCAGTCCTGGGCGGGAGCGGGGGCGGGGGGCCACTGGACAAGCTGCTCAGGCTCTTAGGTCTCCTCAGCGTTTGGAACTAAGTCCCAGAAGGCGACGCTTCTGCTTCTCCTCAGGGAGAACCCTCTCCTCGCCGCTGGTCCTGAAAGCAGCCTCTCCAAGCAGTTCTGGATTGGACCCCAGGAGCAAACCTAGGGTGTCCTGAAGGCTCCCACTGTGCCTCTCTGTGACCCTCTCGTTAGAAGTGAGAGTGCCAGGTAAGGGGCCCCGGCCAGAGCAAGGCTTTCTGTAGGACCCTGGAGCAGAGAACAGGACGGAGAGCTCAGAGCAGCCCTGGGACCAGCCTGGGGCCTGAGGCACAGCACAGACGGGTCAGGGAGCAAGCTCACCAGCCTCCTACTGGCACGTGACTGGAACCTCGCGTGGAAGACAGACAGGCTGAGAAAATCCCTCAGGTAGCCCCAGGGGAGAGGGCCGGGGAGGAAGCACCAGGATTCCATCCCCTTCTCCCACAGGCAGGGCCCCAGGGGCCTAGGTCCACTTCATTCCCCGCCTACGGCCAGCGTGCACCACTGCACCGGAGAATGGAGAAGGCAGAGGTCCCTGCAAGAAAGAAGGCTGAGCCAGCCCTGAGACTGCAGGGTCAACACCCGTGTGGCATGGCCCTGGCACCAAAGGAGAGGCCTGAGGCAGAAGCCCCCACAGCTAGATTGTCCCTCAAGTCCTAGCTTACCAGGAGAGCCTCGTGTCCTAAGACGACACTCAGCCCTTACTGCAGACACGCAGGTCTCAGTCACCATTTCACCCTTTTGGAGAGTGAGCCCTCAGGCAGGAAGGCTGAGGAAGGCCAGGACAGGCAGGGCCTGCAGGGGCAAGGCCAGGCAGGTGGAGTGAGGAATATGCGTGTGTGACACACCCAGCAGAGGGCCTGCGATGAAGAGGGCGCCCAGGATGGCAGCTCTGGCTGCTCCGACAGTCTGTCCACCGACCTCCACCCACAGTCAGCCCGCATCACTGCACACGGCCCACGGGCTCCAGAAGCAGATTCAAGGCGCCCGCACACAGCAGGCCTGTCTGTCCCCACTCCCAGCCCTAACAAAGGGAAAGGCCTCATCAAGACGCGCAGGGCAGGATTCACTGAAGCCCCCAAACCCTATCTCTAAGCACCTCCTACTCACATATAGGGGGAGGGCTCCCCCAAGCTGGGGTGAGAAGGTACAACCAGGAGCGTCTGAAAGCTTTGCCTTCCTCAACTCAGAACCAAACCGATCAGAAAAAGAATTTTAGAAAAAGAACAGAAAAGTGATCCTTTGCATTTTTCTCTGGCTCCCAAAGGAGTCCAAAGACTAGCTCTACTTTTGGTGAACTCTTAGCCTCTTCATGTCTGAAGCCCTCAACAAACCTATTTTTAAAGAGCTAGAATTTTTTGCCAAAAAAAAAAAAAAAAGGCCTATGACTCAGAAGAGCCTTTAGATATAATTCCCAGTTCACAGGGGGGAATATGGGACAGAGGAACACCTTCAGTGACACCACAGGGATTCCATCAGCATCACCCAGAATGCGAGAAACCACAGGACAAATGACACAGGTCTCCCATACACAAGCTGCAAGGGGAACAAAAGGAAAGGGGAGCTATAGATTTAGGGAAACTCGAGATACGTCAGGCAAATGCAAGATAGAGACACTGTCAGGATCTCAATTCAAAGTAACCAGCTGTAAAAATAAATTCATAAGACAAACAGAAAAATGGAACCCTGACTAGATATTTGCTGAGATTAAGAAGGGACGATTTAGCTGATTAGATGTGATCATGGTACTTTGGTTAGGTTCATACAAAGTCCTTATCTTTTAGAGAGACACACTGAACTATTTATGATGAAATGTTGGGATGTCTGGAATTTGCTTCCATGGGCTTAAGGAATGAGGGGGAGAGATGTAATTGGAGCAGCATGGATCAATGATGGCTGTGGCTGGGTGATGGGAACACGGGAATTCATTAGGCTATTCTCTCTACTTTTGTGTATGTTTGAAACTTTCCATAATAAAAACTTAAAAAAAAAAAAAAGCCTTTCTTCTTCTAGCCTCTTCTTAGGATAATCCACTATAACTTGTTTCCAACAATGAGTAGGGGGAAAAAAAGGCTCCAATCAACAGCATTTTATCAATCTTACTAATGCCCATAACAGCTATATCATCAAACTATGCCTTTCTCCCTAACAGGAAATACAAATACGGTTGCCCCCTTTGGGTGAGATGTTGACCTCATCAACATTTGACTGTCAGGTCACTTTAGTGTACACCCAAAGACATGCCCTCCAGGAGAACCCAGCCACTGGAGCCAAATAAGATCCCTAAATGATAAAAGATCATTATTTCCAACCTAGCAACTGTGTCCTTTCATTTCATCTTTACAAATTAGTTCTACATTTTTCTAGAACCTGACTGTTGGCTGATATGGTACAAGAAGTCTAGCTAATCCAGATCAGAGAGAATATGCCTGACAAGTCCATTTTAAGCAAGGACTCCAGGTGTGGTTCTCAGAGCAGCCTCATCCATCTTCTATCATATGACCAGGTTCTCTGTGCCAGTTGCTTTTGTCTCAAGATGTCTCCATGTAAGTAAGAGGCAACCTTGGTGTCAATCACACATTTTGATGGATAACGAAGGAAAGAGACATCTCACCTGGCTTCCCCCCCGGCTCTCCCCCAGGCCACTCTCCTCACTGCCCTTATCTGTGTAAACCACTTTCCTCATGCCATTTCTCCCTCTCGCTAACTCTCTTAACCCCAACATTTTTCCAGGCTTCCTTGGGTCTCTCCCTCTCCTGCAGCCTTGCTCCACCTCTCCACTCTTCTCACTTGACAATCCTTCTATATGCATTACCTATTTGATACTTCTCAGACTCTAAGTTGCCCATAGTCTCTCCTAGGGCCCTTGAATGATCTGGTTCTTCGAGAACTGTCCAATTAACCAGACTGTGAGGTGCTGGAGCACAAGGGAGCATCATATACTCTTCCAGACCCTCCACAGTACTTAGTACAGTACTTGCTCTTGATTGCTAGTAAATATACTTTGGCTGATTGGTGAAAGATCAATTTGAAAATGTCAAAACATGTGCAGATCCACTGGGCTGGTGTAGACTAGACAGGCTATCACTGGTCCACAGGGCTCCTTTGTGCCATTTTTTAAAAAAGGTGCTTTACAGGGGTACTGAAAAAGTTCTGTCTTGGTCTGGAACTGTTCCATAGGTGTATGTATTGGTAAACTCTGTCAACATGTGCACCTCACTGTTCATTAGGCATACCTCCATAAAAATAAGTGAATGAATGAATGAACAAATGAGACGCACCCCTTCCTATAGGACACAGGCCACACAAGGGCACACAGCTTGAAGAGTGGAACTTGAGATAGAGTTCAGCCTTCTCCCAATCTGGCATTCCTTGGGAAAGGCACAGCCCACATAACTGTACATGGTGACCCTGAGACCAGAAGTGGAGAGCACTGCCTTACAAGACTTTCTGATACCCAGAGCTCCATGTCGTTCATACAGGTTGAGAGGCAGCACTGTAGGTGTGGCAGCATTGCTACTCACAGGGTTCGTGTCAGGCTTTTCAGCTGAAAATGCTGGAATGGCCCTAATCACAGAGCCCAAGTCAGCTCAGTGTGAAGAAAAGACTAACTCAGCCTGGGGTAACCAGAGGGTCATGAGGCAACAGGAAAGAGCCAGGGTTCAACTCCCTCAATACCTTAGTTCCATTCCCCTTCTGGGTTTAATAAAGTGATCTATCTCCCTGTTAACTGACCCTCCACCCACCTCTATGAGGCTTCTGACTGTCCCAAAATTTACAAGCTTGCTTAAAACAAACATACCCCTTTGCCAATGCTCTTTCCTGTATGCCAGAAGCACATGCCACAGGGCTTTTTCTCCATCAAGGGTCCAATCTGTTCAGCAGCAGCTCAGAACAACATGCTAAATTTGGCATCAGGTACCTGAGACATTCTGGTGGGAGGAAGTAGAAGCCGTTCTGATGCTAGAGGAGAGACAGATCATGGAGGTACTGCTTAGCTGAATTCAAGATGAATTTCAACTGGAAGAGTAGATCCCTCCTCCTAAGAGGCCCCAGGCCTGAGGTTTGGTGACAAATAGCCAGCCCACCCCACAAGCCTGAAAGTCACAGGACCTCAGCACCACAGACCCGTGTGTGAGCCTTTCCCATAGCCAGGCAAGGGATCCCATGACTGCTAAGTCCAGAAGGAGCTCATGGTTCCCCTCACCCACAACAGTTTATGAGTCTGCCCTGTGGCAATCACAGATGGGATAGGAATGAAATACAAAAAGGGAATATGAGCAGTAGCTACCAGCCTCCCTCCCGTCCCTGTGAGCTGCCCAAGTTTTCCAAAATTCTATAAACTGGTCTCTACATCATCAGATACACTACAAGCAAAGCAACCTGTTTGCTTATAGGTAGAGAAATGCCAAATTCCCAATTTAGAGAACTCTCAAAAACAAGGCGGTTTTCCATTGGTTGTAGATGCTTTCCCTTGGAGAGAGAGCACTAAAATCTGGGTGAGCCTCCCTCAAGCCAAAACTCAACAGCAGCTCAACACGCAGCAAAATGGACAATATTTGCAGTGCTAAGAGCTGTGTACATTCCAGCTGCATTACTGTAAGAGCTAATTGTAAAATGGACAAATCCCACCTCAAAAAGGGATGCTCACTGCCCAGCCTGTCTGTGGGAGGCTTCCTGAGGAAATAAATGCATGAGAGGACAGCTGATGAATCAGAAATTACATTCTCTCACAGGTTATGTGCCCCCCACAGAAAAGCCCAGACAACATGTATCAGCAAACGCACACGGAACCCATCCCCTGGCCCGGGTTTCCCTCCTCCCCAGGCCTTCCATTTTATCCTGTCGCCTTTTCGTAGCTTTCCTGAGTTTTCAGTCTACTGATTCATTATATATTGGCATTCCCCTCCACCTACATTCACTGCCATTTGATTATTTTGCAGGACTTCCACTGGCATACATTTTAAACAAGCTGGTTTCACAATATTTGATCAGGTATATTCTGTTTAAGACATTTTATGTGAGTTTCGGCTTTTTTCACTGGTTTGAAGTACCTAAATCATAAGGCAACAGGAACATATTTGGTGCTGGATGATTCAATAGCATTTTTGCTTCAACCCAAAGCTTTCACTAAACCTTCGTGAAAGCATGTGACCCTGTTAGCATTGCTGGCCCTAAATAAGCTTTGGTGTCCAGTGGGCATCCTTCCTTCCTCCAAAGACGATCAGTCACTAAAAGCCTGGGGAAGGCGCATGGCCAAGTTCATGGTTCAACTATTTCCACATCCCTCCGTTTCCAGCAGTGACACTTATCTTCCCTTACAGCCACTCCCATTGTGCTCTTTCCTCGGCCCAACACAATGGACACATGCAGACGTTTTCCATCCCTGCTCCCCAGTGCGGTGCGACCAGGTTGAGGTTACATAAGCCCCTCCTGAGCGGTCCGGCCCGGGCGTTGGGGGGAAGCGAATTTGGGGTTCGTGACCGAGTCACGGTCTACAGGCCCCGGCTGGCCCTGCGCTCTCCATCCAGCCTCGCCAAGGCGCTGGGGGCGGGGGCTGGAAAGCGAGGACCGCTCCCCGCGACCACCGGCTCACGCCAGTCCCGCAGGGTCCTTAGCGCGGCCGGACGTGGCACCTCGCTGTCCACACTGGATCGCGGGGTCGCGCGCCCCGGCCCGAGCCTTCGGCTGCAGCTCCCCGCCCCCCGGGCGCCGCACGGCGCGCTTACCTGCCTGGACCCGGCCCGCTGGCGCCCGGCCCTGGGCCGGGGGGTCCCGCCGGAGCCCGCGCAGCGCCCGCCGCGGGGAGCTGTCCGCCGCCGGCCGGTGCTGAAGGCGGCTTCCCGGCGCCGGGGCCGGGGCCTCCGGGCGGCAGCGGCCCGTCGCCCGCGCCGCCCTCGAAGCTGGCCTCGTTGCCCATGGCGAGCGGGCGGGCCGCGTGAGGGTCGCGCTGGGCCGGGGCCGGGGCTCCCAGGCGGCTGCTCACACACCCGGCGCCGCCGCCGCCGCCGCCATCTCCCAGCTCGGCTCGCACCGCCGCCTGCCGCCGCGCATGCGCGGCCCGCGCACCACCCCCTTCCCCTCTCACGCCCCCTCCCCGCCTCCCCCCTCGGAACCACCACGCCGCGCGCGTCCCCGCCGGGCTGCGAAGACGCGTGTCCACGCGCCTGCCACGGGGTCGCCGGGAAACGGCCGCCGGCGCCTGCGCATGCGCCCTTCGGGACCTACGCCGCAGGTATGTGCCGCGGGGTCCCGGGCGGGGGCTGCGGGAGAGTTCCACGAAGCCCCGGGGCGTTGACACGAGAAGAGGCCGCGGGGACTGCGCGCCAGCTCCGGAGCCAAGACCCCCGCGAGTAACCGCAGAGCAGCCCCGGGCCAGCGTCCTGGGGACAGGCCTCAGGGGCCATCCGAGTATGGCCTCAAGGCTTGTGTGGGGCTTGGGAAGGCAAATGAACGACGGCACAAGGCTGCGGAACGAGGGAGATGCAGAGGACGCTGGTTGTAGAGGCCAGATTGTGAGGGTCTTGAAGGCAGCCAGCTGGCGAGCGAAGACTTCATTCAAATGGTGATGGCAACCACTGGGGACTCACACTGAGGCCCTGTCCCACCGAGCACTGTCTCAGGAAGCCCTCCAGGGAGAGGTGGAGAGTGTCAGGCCTGGCCAGCTGGGAGGCCACCTCGGTAGCCCCAGGACAGTGACCTTGGAGTTGGAGAAGAGGAGTTGATATTTCTCAGAGGCCTTGAGCTTTGGCCGCAGAAACTGTTCAGGTGAGGGGCCGCAGGCTGCCTCTTTATTAACCTGAGCGCTCGCTAAGTTACTTTTTCATTACCTCAAGTTTACAGTCATCAGCGTTTGCACGCCGCTCAGAGTGGTCTACCTCATGGCCAGTCATGGGAGCCTGTGCTTTGTTTGCTGAGGGAGGATAATGTCCTAGAAGATCCAAGCTATATGCCAAACCATCCATGCCTTCGTAAATCATGGCTGTGTGGAAGAGCTTGAGTAAACTTGGACCCATTTTACAATCCCATTTAATGCCCCTAGTGATGAGGAATATCCGATGGGATGTGAGCAGTTCTAACCCAGCCTGGAATAAGCCAGGGACCCCAGTGACGGCTGACTGATAGCCAGCCTGATGGCACTGGGTGGGGGAGTAAGAAGCACCGCAGGGCCCCCACCCCCGTGTTTTCTCCTGCCCTTACATCTGCAGCCCTTAGAGCTAAGCTCCCGGAACTCACTGGGACGGCATGGGATGAAGAGAGCACCTCTGCCTGTGTTTGGATGGTTCTTGCTGTGTTTCTTCCTGGGCTGCAGGGTTTGGATTCGCTTTGTGTTGCTGGTGATTGCATGTGCACGTGTCAAGTGTAGCCTCCACAAGGATCTCCACCCAGCCCTGCCACTGCCTGGCTGGGATCTTGACAACTGACTTCGGCTCTCCGAGCCTCCATTTCCTAGTCCATGAAGTTAGGATAATAGTAGCCCCTAGCAAGTGTAGCAAGTGCCTGCCACACACGGGGTACCTCTATGACTAGTTGTCTCCCATGGATGGTCTGGGACTTGGGGAGTTTATGCTCCGCCTTACCCCTGGGGAAGAACAAATACTCAGGCACTCCTGGCAGGCCAGTGGCCTGGCTCAGGCCCGACCCAGGGCCTTCTGACTTCACAAATACCTGTCCGTGTGGGTTGGGCTATTGGAAGGACAGAGAAGGATGTTTGGTTTTTGTTTTTGTTTTTGCAGAAGCCGCAGGAGCTGTGGTTTTCCACAGATTTAAATCATCATGCCCCTGGTTCCTGTGGGGGTAATTAGTCCTACCCAGCCATAGGGGGCCTTGGGAGTTGCCCTCCTCAGAGTAGATCTCCTGCTGTTAGCAGACCTCCAGGGTCTCTGCTGCCTTGGTGACAAAGGGCACAGCACAGTGGACCTCGGAGGACCTGAAAGTTTGGGTTAGTGGTGCCCCTCCTTTTGGACTCTTCCAGTTCTTCTTCCTTGGAGGAATAACCCCCGGGGACGTTGCTGAGCAGTCCACATCCACATCCACCTCTGGGGGCTCCTGCACACCTGACCTAAGGCCAAGGATTGGTGCTGGCCTCTGGTTTTCTGGGGCTCTGATTCCAGTCTCCCAGTTTTACTCACTGTCTCAGAGGTCGTTTCCTTCCTCTTGTTCTAGGCTCTTGTTCTCAGCAGCAGGACCTTGTCTGCCTTGTCCTAACTCCTGGGCTGGTCTTCAGGGGCTGGTGGTTGGACTGGGCTCTCTCCCTGCTCTGAGCGGTTCCCTTATCTGTGCTTCCCAGGGCTCAGAGAGACCTTTGGCGGCAGCTCCTCCATCCCCACATTTAGGCTGTTGGCCTAACAAATAACGGGGAGGGTGCTAAGGTCGCATCCAAAGTTCCTCCTTGTATAGGGGTTGTCAGAGAGCTGTTTGTGCACACCTGGGAGAATTTACTAGGCTTAACTGTTCTTTATGACAAATGAACAAACCATGGTTCGTTCTCTCAGTTTATGCAAACCAGTGTGTGGGGCACTTAGTGCCATTCCCTCTTGCATCTAGCTGCTGCTCCACCAAGGACAGGATGGACCTGGAGACCCTGCAGGAGTTTCCCAACTCTGAGTTTCACTTGCTAAAGGTATTTTTCTTTCCACTTCAGTATGACACATGGCGGCCATTTTGGAAAAAGACCAGATTGGAAGAGAATTGATCCACACGCTGAAATGCAACTGATGGGTGGATTTGTGTCCACTGTGATTCTCAAGCTTGGGCTCTCAGACACTTTTAGAGGACCAGAGAGAAAATGGAATCAGACAAAAATCCATTCAGGTAAGAGAAGGTTCAGCCAGACCCAGTACATTGCTGGGATTAGTGGACATGCTCAGAAAGGCAACTCTTGGGAGAATGAAGAGATGGCAGGGCCCCCTGAGCTGCACCCAGAGACCAGATGGACCCGTGGGTAAGGCATCGTGCAGATTAGCCCTAGCAAGGAGGTGCAGGGACAGAGCACAGACTCTGAACAAGAAAGGAGAAGAGAAGGATGACTGAGGGCCTCTCTGGTTGATGTGAAGTGCTTTGAACTGCTCCAGAGAGGCTGGGAGAGCCAGCTCCTCTCTGTGGGGCTCCCTAAGCTCTGTGCCCTTCTTTTTGCCATGGTGTTCTCGGGACCTGTCACATCTCCCAGTGAGAAGCAACTCAGGAAATTAGCTCCCTGCCCCCACTCCTCCTCTAGGACTGAGAAACAGAACTGAAGAGGAAAGAAGAAAATTCTAAGCATAGGCTTTCCTTCCTGGCTGGGGTTTGTTGACACCACCCACTAACATGGGGGATAGAGTAGCTCCCCAAGCAAGCTCAGGCTGATACCAAGCTACACACAAGAGACCTGACCATTGTCCTGCTCAGAGCCACCTGTACTGGCCTGGACAACCTCTCCTCTGTACTAGAGTCTTCAGCGGGCCCAGGGCCCTTGGTAGAGTAGGAAAAGGGAACAAGTCTGGAAAGTATAGAATTTGCTTGATGCCTTTTGCCATGTGTAAATCTTTACTTGCATTATTGCTCCCAAGAAGGCTAATTAAGCCCCATTGCTATTAGAGTTTTGCACTTTCAAAGGCTTGTTGTGACAAGAAAAAATAACCAAGACATGGCTTCTCCGAGTTTTAAGCACCTAAGTCAAAACATGCCACTTTCTTTGCTCCTCTGCACACCCCCAGAAGGGCCTCCACGCTGGCTCTGCCCATCTCACTCACGCATGCATGCACTCATCCTCTCCAGCCAGTGTGAACCCAACTCTGACTCAGTGTCAGGCCCTGTGCTCAGCAGTGGAGCACAGAAAAGGGTGTGGGACCTGCCCTCAAGGAGCTGTTTGCAGAGGAAGAAAAACAAGCACACAAATGAGTTCAAATGAACTATAGAAAATGCCACCTCAATCCTGTGGCACTCCTTCCCACCAGGGTTCCCATGGAGGGCCCCCCCCACACACCTCGGTTCCATGGTGTCTTAGCTTCCTAGAACTGCTATAACAAAGTACCGCAAACCGGGAAGCTTTAAACACCAGAAATTATTGTCTCACGGTTCTAGAGGCTAGAAGTCCAAAATCAAAATGTCAGCAGGGCCATGCTCCATCCGAAACCTGTAGGGAAGAGTCCTTTCTTGCCTCGTCTCACTGGTGGTTACCAGCAATTCTTCCCCCTCCCTGCCCCCCAGATGGCTCCCTCGTCTGTCTGTTTGTTGTCTCTGCTCATTGTCTACTCGTTGTTTCCACTTGTCTGCTTGTCTTCTTTTAGGAGACACTGGGAACCGAACCTGGGACCTCACATGTGGTAGGCGGGTGCCCAACCACTTGAGCCACATCCACTCCCTGCTCGTTTAGTCAGCTCATCTTCTTTAGGAGGCACCAAGAAACGAACCCAGCACCTCCCATGTGGGAGGCGGGAGCCCAACTGCTTGAGCCACATCCGCTCCCTGCCAACAATTCTTGATGTTCCTTAGCTTGTAGATGCATCTGCCTGTGCCTTTCCATGGCCTTCTCTCCTATGTCTGTTTTGTGTTCAAATTTCCCTCTTCCTATAAGGACACCAGTCATTGGATTAGGTCCCACCCTAATCCAGTTTGATCTCATCTTCACTAATCATATCTCCAAAGACCCTATTTCCAAATAAGGTCACATCCATGGGACCAGGGGTTAGGACTTGAACGTATCTTTTTGGGGGACACAATTCAACCCATAACATATGGACAGGGGAAGAACTTGCCCAGGTGTAAGGTGCCCTTGTGCCCTCTCCTAACCAGTCCCTAACCACGTGCCCCAACCCAGGCAATCGAGGTTCAGGCATGACTTGGACAATCCAGGGGAGGGGGCAGCTCCTCTGCTCCTCATCAGGCTCAGTCTTCACAGGAGCCTCTTGGAGGGAGCCCTGCTTCCTGACCTCTTTGTGGCTCTCTTTCTCCAAACCCAAGGATCTTACTGAGAATCACCCTTCACCACCAGGCATCTTGGGACATGGGGTATAGTCACTCTCCACTGAGCTTCACCTTTGCCCTGGTCACAGTGGATTGTGATAGGGGAACAGCTCATCCTTTCTGAGTGCCCAGGCAGCACCCAGGAGCCACCAGAAGGAAAGGACAGAATGGGGTAGGAGGTGGGTCTCTGATGGTGAAGCAAAACCCTTGTGGCAATTAGAAAGGTCCATAGTTCCCTAAGCCCCTGCCAGGATGGATGATTTTAATTCAGTTAAATTTGGCACCAAGGATGCAGCAGAAACCAATACTGTGAACCTACCTTGCCCTCACTGAGCTTGCAGTCTCCAAGTCTGGCTTTTGCCTGACTGTTCTCAAACCAGGCCTTGAACCCGGAGGGCGCCAGCCCTGGCCCTCTGTGCAGGGCCACAGGCCTGCTGCACAGCAGTGGGTGTGGCCACAGCATCACCAAGCCAGGCTGTGAGAGCTGAAATCACACCTGGACGTCCGTATTCTCAGGAGGCATGAGCAGAACCCTAACTGGCTCTCCCAGGGTTTGGGCTGGGTGGTAGCAGGTATCAGTTGAGCAACATCTGGGTTACCACTGCTATTTATGTATTAATAACCCCTGCAGCTGGGAGGCCTGGTATGGGCATCAGCTTTCCAGGTAGGCAGTCTTTCTGACATTGAGCTTACAATGCAGACTCAGAATTCCTAGCAAGTCTGGGCGCAAAGGACATCCTCCATCCGCCACCAAAAGAGCAGAAGGACATGGTCAGCTGAGCCTGGTCCCCCCATGTTTGCTGATTTCAACCGAGCATTCTCCCATCCCCAGCTCTGCTCCATGGATCCTCTTGGGGCTTACAGGGTGGTGTACCCTTCTCTTGGCCCTGCTGGGCTCCAAGCCTCTCTGAAGAGGCTGGAGATCCAGGAGTAAGCTGATGTGCCTGCCTGAGACCCAAGGCAGGGCTTTGGGGGCACAGTGCTTGCTGAGTCAGAGCTACTGGGGTCACAGTTGTTGCCTCTTCAGCCCCTCCTTTGCACTCTAGCCACGGCAATAAGACACAGGAAGGCAGAGCTGCCCTCCCCCTCCCACGCACATGCACAATGTGTTCCTTAAGCACAGGACTGTGTCCCCTTCTGCATCCCCCATACACAATTCCTTGCCCAGCCAGCCAGGACAAAGCTGGTCCCTCCCCCAGGCACACCCAGGGGCAAGCTGCTGCCACCCTCAGCAGAATCCTCACCTTTGGCTGTCACTGGAGCCAGCCCCTTTCTGCCCCTCTTTCTCCCAAGACTTTGCAATTGGGTCTCATTCCCTGGTGAGAGATGGCCTGGCCTGATCTCCGGGTCATTTTGGCAGACCCCAAACTTGGGCTTTACCTTCTACAGCCTGAGACTGCAATACCATGACAGAAGGCAGCAGGACATTCATCCTGGCCCTGGGAGCCCTGCTCAGGCCTACTGGATGTTCCCTGCTGTCCCAGTATGTGCTCGGGCTGTGGAGGCAGTTTTGGGAAAGGTGTTCCCTGGGGCTTCAGCGTGCCGCCACTCGAGACCCAGGGGAGACAGTGACTCGCCAGACACCCTATTTCTGTCTGCCTCTAGTGCCCCTGTGGCCCAGCCTAGGGGAACCCCAATCACATCACCAGGGGCACCCAGCTGCCACCCAAGACCTTTCAAGATCCCACGGTGCTACATGAAGCTATTTTGTCTTTAGATCATGCCCTCAGGAGCTCTCAGGCCGGAAGAAAGGGAGACTCTGGGAGCACCCAACAAGCAGGAGTCCCACTGTGTGCAGGCCCCACGTTACCATAAGCATGGTAACCAACATGGTTACCAACAGCAGGCCCGCCTGATCCGGCGCCACAAAGGAGAAACACCGTCTGTCAGTGAGAAGGTGATTTATTGGGAGTGCACAAGCAAGGAACTAGGGGAATCTTCCCAAAACCAGTTCAAAGTGAGGGCCTAGGGATTTTTAGAGGGAATAAGGGTTGAGGATCAAGTGATGACTGTGTGATGCATTCCTGCCATGTGGATGCTGACTCTGGAATTTTTTACAGGGTCTAATGAGGGGGAAGTGGGCAAATTTCTTAATCCTGTGTTATCTCCTGTATGCAAAACTCCTGCCTGATGCCCAGGGTCACAGCCTTTTGCCCCTGAGGGAAGTTACAGATTTCCTGGACTCTATGGTGGTCCTGGCACCATTCTGTGGTTTTGCTGAGATGTTATCTTCTTCCTGACTTTCTGGGAGTAGAACTGGGAAGGTCTGGTTATTATCCTTCTAGGAACTAAGAACAAAAAGTAAACTGCTAAGATCGGGTTAATAGAAAAACCAGTTCAACTAGATCAGGGGAAGGTGTTTGCATTTCTCAGAGCTGCTTAATGAAAGGAATTTTTAATAAGCACCTTTCCCAGCTATCACACCCTGGGTGCCACGGAGCATAAAACCTGGGGAGGCACCCAAAAGCTGAGGCAACGAGTGCACAAAGGAAGGGTCCTTATTTGTTTTCATCTACATACATCCCAGTTCAAGGTTTGCAAGAGGGGATCCCAGGAGAGGAAGCCATTCGGAAGCCTGGGCCCCAGACTAGTCCCTCCTATTCCCTGCCGGCTTCCTTCCCAAGGGAGAACCTCCGCGGGGAAGGACGGTCTCCCAGCCCTGGCTACATTCACCCTGTGGCCTCAGGGACTGTGCCACGGTGGCTCTGCTCTAAGCAGCTCCGGCGTCTGGCTACATGTGGGCTCGGCTCCGCCTGCCCTACAGCACTAGCCACGCCCACGCCCAGCTAGGCCCCGCCCCTGGCCTTAGTCTGGACTCCGCCTGGTCCAGCTCCCTCTTCGCCAGGTACCGCCCTGCCTCCCCCAAGGCCTTAGCCCCGCCCACCGCTGACAGGCTTAACCCGGCCTCTGGCGCCACCTCCTGGGAGCCCGCGGGCCTGTCCCGCAGTCTGCCCCCCACGGTAAGGCTCATCTGGGCGGCCCCTGGAACCATTACCGAGGTTGACTGCTGCCCTCATCCCCGCCCTGAACCCGCCCAGGGGCACAGTCCTGGCCACATGGAGCCATTCCACAGGGACACGGACAGACCGATTTCACCCTCCCCAGCTGACTCCAGGGTGGCCTCCACCACAACTGGGAGCAGCAGGGCCAGGTCTCTGTGTTTTCCTGCTCCAGGCTGCGTGCAGGCAGGTCCCTTCTCCAGGAGCACCCCATCTCCCCACAGGTAAATACCCCCACTCTGAGCTCGTTTCCTTGTTTTCATCTCTGGGTCTTTCTAGGGTCCCAGTCAGGGAAATGGTACCCAGCATCCTCCCATGGGGCTTCAAATAATTCTTTCCTGCTCTAAAATACAAACAAAATTTTATAATCACAAAAAAATCTAGTATGTTTGGGTTGCACAGGTTTGAACGTGCCTCGTACCTGCCCCAAGACCTGAGCCAATGCCCTTGCTTTCTCTGGGCCTCAATCAGCTTGGCTCAAGATGGTAGTTGAGAAGGTGAGCTCAAAGCAGGGAGTTAGTCACAGCCAATTTGGAACTTTACTGTGGGGCCAAACAGGAGATAGTCCCCTACCCCAGCTAAAGAAGAGGGTGGCGCAGAAGAGAGGCCCGGGTGGCTTCTCTTCTTCCTGCCCTGCTGACCTTTCTGTTCTCTAAGACCAGGGATCTCCTCACTCCAGAACAGTGAGACCACTCACTGGCCAGTGGCTTGGGGTTAGATGTTAAACAACTTACCGAGGCCAAGAGAACAAGGAGTGACTGAAGGACAGGGCCATTTCCTGGGCTCTTGCCACCAGGCCTAGGGAGTATGTCCCTGAACGTCTGGCACTATCATCATGGTGCACAATCGGGTCCTAATTCCACAGGTAGCTGGCGTTTAACCTTCCACAACTCCCCACTCTGGGGCTCAGCTCTATTTGTAGTATGAGGCCAGCCTCTGCTCTGAGTCTTGAACATTATGAGCAGAGGGGGTGGCCTGGAGGCTGCGGAAGAAGACGGTGAGGGCTTGGCGGAGGTGGGGGTGAGCCCAGCAGAGGCTCCCACCACTCATGTCCTGGCACGCACAGGGGCCAAGGAAATAGATGCTTGGAGGCAGCAACATTGTAATAAAGACACTGCTTTTATTTAGTTTGATATGTTTCTTTACAGAATGCAGAAAACACATCTTAAAATCATATAGAAGGAAATAAAAACACATCAGTGGTTGGTGAACACTTGAACGTGAGATTGGCTCTCCATCTCACAGAGTCCAGCGGCCACCGCCAGCCCGGTGCTCAGGGGAGGAGACTGCCTGCAAGGGCATTGTGGCTGTTGTTATTCTGTTCACTGCCCCTTCGCCTCCAGTTGCTATGGCAATAAGCCATTCTGGGTCAGCCATGTCTCTGCATGGCAGTGCCCAATGGTGGGGTTGCTAGGGGCAACAGAGCCATTTGGAAGGCTTTTCAAAGCCCTCACCTGGAACACTGGGAATTATTTATTTTTTGATGAGGTCATCAAAAATATTCTCACCAGGTCACACCTGCTGTGCTCCTGACTCAGGCATCAGGGACATCCCAGCTCGGACCAGGGCCTGGAGGCGTGCGGTCCTCTGAGCCCTCATTTAAAGGCTCCCCCCACAGGGGCACTGCTCACTCTAGAACACCTGCCAGGGGACTGTTTGTGCACCAGGGCAGGGGAGGGGGCTGGCCACTGTGGCAGAAGGCGCAATGGGAAACGCCCTCCAGAGTGCAGTGGGGTGAAGGCCCCCAGCCCTCCTCTCCTGAGGCAGCACACGTGAATCCTCGGCAAAACGGTCGATATGGCTTAGAAGTGGCTGCTTGGTGTGCAAAGGGAGCCCGGGTCCACCCACCCACCCTTGATCGGGGAAAGGAAACATTATTGCAAAAGGCATCCCTCCCTAAAAGGTACCCAAACTAACTCAGTCAAGAAAAAGTCATGCTCAGAAAGGTTTCTTCCAAAGGAGGAGAACTGAAGCAGAGTGGGTGACCCTGAGTCACAGGACAGATGCAGATGGATGGACGGATATTCTGCTTTAAAAAAGTCAAAAGAAGCCCCTGTGTAATTCTAGAATTTAAACCATTAAGGAAAAAAAAAGGAGGGGGGGTCAAAATCAGCAAAGCCGTCAGTTCCATGGAATCAACACCAAGAGCTTGTACAAACTGCTGTAAGCATCACCATTTTTAATCTTTTTTTAATAAAACAATTTGAGGCTGTATAAAAACTTTAGTAAAAAATTAGCTTTGAGAGCCCACAGATTTTTACTATGAACTACTGTTGGCACTCCTCCCCAGCCACTAGACCTTCTCTGGCCATTCAGGTCCAAGGCCTGGGGCTGGGGTGCCAGAGAGAAGGGGTGGGGTGGGTCAGGGTGGGGCTGTGGACTGTTGGGACAAAGTGGCCAAGGTCAAGTGAGGAAAGAGCATTACATGACATAAAAATATTGCATCTTCACCAAAATGTCCCCCACTGAGTGTTTCAAAAACCATGATATTCCTTTTGGGGGGAGCGGGGAACATGAGCAAAGAAAAAAAGAAAACAGGCTGATGTGGTCGAGTCCCTCGACCTCCCCAGGCACCCCCACAAGCAGCTGGGCTGGGGCCATGGCCACCGCTGCCTCTTGGAGTCCCTCTTCTATGGAAATGAAGACCCCTTGGTGATGGGCCACTAGCGTGCAGGGGGTGGGGTGAGGGTGTCCACAGTCCCAGAGGCCCCTCCAGCTCCCAGGCCCGGGCAACAGCGGGTGAGCAAGTCCAGCACCAGGGCCCTGACCCCTTAGCCAGGGCTGGGAGGCCCCCAACCAGGCTCTGGGGTATCAGAGCAACCAAGTTTACATAGTGTGAAAAAATAGGATTCCTTTGATAAAAAATACTGTCCCTTGGTCTTCTCTAAGTTTGAAACACCCTGGGAGCTTATTTTTAGCAAAGCAATTCCCCATACCCACCCCAAAATTATACATACAAGTTTAGGTAAACAGCAGATTAAATGTAAAAACTTAACCTTAATTTCTGAAAGTCCTTTGAATTTAATCTTTAGCTACTGTTTTCCATGTTACATCCTGCAGCTAGACACACGTGAATAGAAAAAACAGTACAGTTAGTGTTAAAGGCAAAACGCAGAGATCTGGGAGACTGCCCAGCACTGCTGCGAGTTCATTCACGGTTCCTCGCTCCCTCCCTCTACATCTCTACTCCAAACCGTGCTTTCAGAGCCAGCCATCAAAGACGCAGCGAAGAATTTTCTATGAACAAACAAAAAGCTGTTAGGCAAAAAATAAAAATAAAAAAGTCCCCAAAGTCTCTCCAGCTGCTTTGGGGTTTAGGAGGACCAGAGCGGGCGGGCTTGTCCAGGCCCTGTGTGTGTCAGTGTGTGCTAGGTCAGGTGTCGGCTTCCGGTGGGTGATGGTCTAAAGGCCACCGGTCTCCACAGACAACACTGTGTTGTCTCTAGGCCCCTGCCCTACCCCTGCCTCCACCCAGGCGCTTGTGGGTTACGGGGGGACGTAGGGAGGGGGCGACCGGTACGGGGTCATGTTCTTGGGACGGGAGCCCTTGCCCTCCATGGGGGCTGTGAAGGGCGGGGGGGGCTGGTAGGGAGGCGCATTGGGATCCTCATCCCGCAAGGGCGTGTACTCTCCCACGGTGTCCTGGTTCAGAGGCGTGGTCTCGGGCACACTCTGGTTGGGATACTCGGGAGGGGGCAGAGGGGCCTTCTCCTCCTGCAGGATGAGTGGCATACTGGAAGAGGGTGGGGGCTTGGAGTCGTCCAGCTCATCCGCAAAGATAATGGGCACTCCCTTCTTGATGAAGGTGGCCTGGTCCTCCAGGGTGAGCTTGCCCTTCCGCTTCTTGCGGTAGCAGATCATTGCAATGATTCCGGCGATGAGCAGAATGGCTGCAACCACCACGGCCGGAATGACCGTGTGCAGGTAGACGTCATCCTCACTGCTCTTCTCAGCGTCCCTGTCCAGCACCTCTGTGGGCGGTGCCTCTGAGGGCATCCTCCTGGGTGGCGCCACAGGGATAAACTGCAGGTGCCGGCAGCTGCCCGAGCCCATCACAGCGACACTCACAGCCTTGAAGTCAGGCTCCAGGGCATTGGAGAAGGCAGGCCGAGGCTTCCCATCGTCCTCGGCAATCCTCCGGCTCAGCCCTGTGATCTGCTCCTTGGGGCAGGGCTCCAGGGGCAGCGTGTTGTTGGTCCATTCCACCACGATGGAGCCCCGGGTGATATTCTGCAGGGTGATGGTGCTGCAGTTGCGGTCCCCAAAGGCAAAGGCCAGCTTCTTCACCAGGGCAATCTTCTTGTGGATGTCATTCACCACCAGTGCTGGGTCACCCACAAACTTGGCCTTGAAATGTGCAGGAGCCCTGTCCCCTTGAGGGCGCTTGTGGACATGGATCTCAAAGGCGTCCACAGCCGACAGGCCCCCCTTATCTGTGGCATGCATGAAATACTCATGCTTGCCCACGTGGCTGCTGTCGGGCAGGCCGTACATGAGCTGGCTGTTGCTGTTGAACTGTACCCAGGACTTCTCACCCACCAGCTGCTGCTCCCGCAGCTTCAGGGTCAGCTTCAGCTTGTCGGTAGTGGTATCCTCCTTGTCATAGAAGGTGTCTGGCGGGATTTTCACCTCAAAGTAGGTGCCGACCCAGGCGTCCACCCTGTCGATGTGGTTCTTGCGCTCTGGGGGCTGGTTGGGCTCTCCTCCCCGGGGCACCCCGCTGGTGGTGGTGCGGATGCGTGTGGGTGGAGAGGCTGTTTCCAATCTGGTGATAGGAGCTTTGGTGGTGACCCGGGGCACTGGACGGGGTGTCCGAGGTTTCTTAGTTGGCCTGCGAGTTGTGGTGGTTGAGGAGTCAGTTGAAGGTGTGGCTGGTTTTGGTGTGGATACTCGTGGCTTCTTGGTGGTGGTTGTGGGAGGGGTAGCAACTGCTGTGGGCTCCACGTAGCCAGGAATGGTCATCGTTGGGCGGATCTGGCCAGAAACCGTGGTGCCAGTTTCTGACACCCGAGTGGGCTGGATGGGGCCTAGGGTTGGGGTCTGAACAATGGCACCGCGTGTCCGAATGGTGACTGTGGGCTTTCCGGGGACGGGATCCCTGACTGGAGGAACCATGGTCTCTGTGGGAGGAGCGATGGCTGGAGATGTGGGGGTAGGCACGATCCTGGATGGTGGCTCCTGGATGGCCGTGGTTGGGGGCCCGATGGCAGTGACTGGTGTAGGCGTGGCATGGATCTGCCTCCGCATCCGTTTGGGGAGAGGAGGCTTCTTGTTGGCAATATGCCAGCCCACCACGGGGTAGCCAAGCCGGGCTGACATGGTGCCCTCCCTGGCAGGGGCCTCCACACTGCGGATGTCAGGCACACTGTTCTGGTTCAGGGAGCAGCCCAGCCTCCAGGAGAGCAGGGCCCCATTCTCCACCACCTTTTTGGCATTTCCTGGGCCAGCCATGAAGGCTGACATGTCAAACAGTCTGTTATTCACCACGGGCACCAACTTCATGTTGTGAAGCTCCACTTCTGAAAAGCTCCGCATCCTGTGCAGGAGGTCGATCCTTTGCTTTGGGGTCATCTTGGTGAGGTCGGCATCTAGAATCACCGTGAGAACAGTCACAGGCTCGTCGGCAGCACAGGTAGATGACGCCACCTCACCAGGATCTGGTGAAGCTGCCCGCACAGACTGTGGCTCATTGTGGTCTTCAGGGTAGACCTCGATGGAGAACACGCTGGAGGTCTGGGGGACGTGGCTCCCATTGGCGCCCAGCCGTGCAGCACTCACCGAGATGTAGTGCACACCCTTGTCAGTGTCAAGAGGGAGGCCCTCCAGGACGTGGCTCTGCGGGTCCCAGTGCAGCCAGGACGGCAAGGCCTCCTTCCCCGCTGCCGATACCTAGGAGAGACACGGGTATGAGTTAGAGGTCTACTGTCACTGCGCAACCTGAAAACGATCACGACAGTTAACAACTGACCTAGCTCAAGTGTTTGATAATCCTGAAGTATAATTCGGAATTCCTATTAGGGAAGCCAACTCCTCTTGAGGCACAGCCGACCTCACTTATCTGTCATGAGAACTGAGGCTGCCAATTGGGATAGCTTGGAAGGCAAATGATTCACCCAAAGCCACATGGCAGGGAGAGGGCAGCACTGGCACACATCTCACCCCAGAGAATTGAGGCCAGTGAATTCAAGGAAGTCACAGATTTTTATTCCAGTGACATACTCTGCCACCTACTCACCCATTCTGCAAATCACGTCCGAGTGCCTCATCCAGCTCTCAGCACCCCTTTCCAGCCTCACCTCAGATTTCTCCCCCTGCCCTCTGCAGACACCATGCCCTGTTCAGACCATATGCCTGGCCTCGAGTGCCTTTCCTGCCCCTCTCCGCCTCCAGGGGCCCATCTATTTTAAAAGGACCTGGCTCTCTCTCCCAATGCATCACCATGACCACTGACCCTTGGTCAGGTGCTGGGATCAGCTGAGGCTGTGCTTCATGCTGACAAGGGTGTACACTCATTGGAGGGGTACATCTCTGCATCTTCTCCAGTGCCCAGAAGTAGAAGCAGAACTGGGCACACAGGTCTGGGTGCACGTGAAGGCCCCAGTGTAGTGGGGCATGTTTGTGCAGCGAAGCAAATGCAGTTAGTTGTGCCTGATATCTTAATCCTGCTTCTCAAACCTCAAAATAACCTGCAGTGCCTAAGGTGGGGAAATTGGAAAACTCTCTTCTAGAACAGTGTATATGAAAGGCATCCCAAGGAGCTCTGGTCTCTCTAAAAGAGAGGTTCTGGAGTCAACCAAGTTTGGGAAATGTGCAGAACCCACCACTGACCGTGGAGAGCCCAGGCTTAGAGCAGGCCACAGGCTCCACCTGACAGCACCTCCCAAACTTATTTCAGTGTGGAAGTCCTTTTCCGTGGAGATAGAACCAGTAACACTCAGAACACCTGAGGAGTGCCGCCATAAAACTTTCACCATCAGCTGACAGGGGAGTTAAGACGTGCCTCTTGCCCAGGCCCCATCTGCGGCCCCTTCACCTCCAAGAACTCCTGCCTCCAATACATGAAAAATGTGCCTTTTTCCTGTCCCACCAAGTCAGGAGACACTGCCAGCCTCGCCCAGATCACCTTACATGGCCACTGCTTATCAGCACAGGGACACTAAAGCACTTCCCTCCCTGTGCAGAAAGGCCAGATCTCTGTCTGCTGGGCTCCCTGGGGACTCCAGTTTCCCAGGCTTCCTCCTGCCAAGAGCCTGGTACCCGAGTGACTGAGGAGACCCGTGGCTCACGCCTGCTTTGCCCAGGTGTCCAGGCAGCATATATTCCAACAACCTTATCAGAGACCAGATACTTTCTTCCTTTCAAAAGATTTCCTAATCTCCAGCAAAAACCCATGTGAAGATGACTGACACTATTAGGACTTATTATTATTGGGGTTGTCCTTTCCTAAATGCTCTCTGAGCCACTCCCAAAGGGCCTGTGAAGAGCATTTCTTTTGTGACACAACATTCCATCAGCTCGAGGGTGCACCAGCACCCAGCACACCACCAAGGAGCACTCCCTCCCCTCACTCGCTATCCACTACAAACACGACCAACATCAGAAATGTTAAGGATCTGTAAAAAGTGGTGTCTTCAAATTCATTAAAAATTGGTAAACATATTTTTCTTTAAAAAATTTTTTCAGCTACAAAAACAACATGTTTCAAATGTTTTGACTGAAAAAAACCTATGCTTTAAATTTTTTTCAGTTCAATCATACTAATTATAAAACCTTCCACATCCACATGTATACACAGAAAGTGAAGGTTTAATGTTCTTGTTTTGCAGAAAGCATGAAGCAAAGATGTACAGCCCAACCGAGTGCTCAGGGATCCATGAGATGTTTTACAGGGACAGGATGGGGGTCCCAAGAAGTGGGAGTGGGCAAGCCAGGGTGTGGACCGGGGCCTCTGGCCACCCAAAGGCAATTCTTAATCCCCACTCCATGTGGCTGTCACTGGGATGAGACCTCACCTGGCAAAGGCAGGGCAGAGGGAAGGGAAAGCGGGCCCAGAATGGAGCACTGGGTGAAGCCAGTCACGGAGAAGCCCCCTGCAGAGGAGACCTGACAGGGCCAGGGGAGGCCAGGAGAGACTCCAGAGGTGGGCACTGATCAGCTGCCCAGGTCCACAGAACATTTCTGAGTGGCTGGCCAGCTAGGCCTGCACCCGGTCCTTTGTGTTCCATCAGCACAGATGAGAGAGCAGCCCTCGTGCTTCTGAATATCTGTGTCTCCAGCTAAGTAAGGGCACTTTATAATACAGAAAATAGAGAAGGGCCCTACATCCTCGAAGCTTCTCAGCCTGGCTCACTTCCTATTCTGCTGATCTCAACAGCCAAAGTTCTGCTGTCACACATTTCCTATGGAGCAAACTCAGGCCACACTGGCCAATGTTCCCACATAGGCATACCTGGAAAGACATAACACTAACTTAAAGCTATGTCAAATGACAAACATTAAAAAAAACACCAGGTTTTACCAAAACAAGTTATAATGCTCAATTTCAAATTAGGAGATGGGAGAGGAGAATTAGTAGCTTTATTCTGACAGCAAGTTCTTTCACTACCGTCCACCGCACAGCCTTATGGACCTTGGGGACGAGTCATGCTACAAAAAAACAGCCATGCCTTCCCAACCCACCTTCCCCACTGCAGATTCTTCAGGGGTCCCAGAGCAGGCATCCAACCAGGAGCTACAGCCCCGAGGCAGGCAGCCCCAAGGGTCTTGGGCACTCTTCAGACTCTTCCTTCAGACAGGAAAGAGTGGTACTAACTGAAATATTCTAAAGCCCTGTGCCTCTAGGCATTTTGTTACTGGGGATGTCAGGCCCAGGAGCTCTTTGAATGACAATTATTCGTTTTAATAGAAGGCCCACAGGAAGCAAAACAAACCAGATTTCCACCAGGAACCCGGGGCCAAGCCACAGGCAAGCTGGCACCTTTGCATTCTCAAGGCCATTTGGGGAAAGCCCCTGATCCAGGAAGTCTAAACATGCCTGAGGGGCTGGCAGCACCTGCAGTCCCCTGGAGTCCACACTCAGCTCAGGGCCCCTCCCTCTCAAGGACATTCGGCCAAGCGCCGGGCTCCCCATGGTGGCACTCGCGTATGCACTGCCTGCTCTGCCCTGACAAAGCAAGGACCCATCAGTCCATGAGGACTCTGGACACTCGCCCCAGATTTCAAAAGTTCCAGGGTCCGGACCAGGGCCTAAAGGCGAAGTGGGATATGAAAGCTCCTTCACAGAAACATGGTGCCATGACAATCCAGGACTCATCCCTGTGACAAAAGCCCACCTGATGGAAAGCGCCCATCTACCCGATGGGAAGTGCCCATCTCCAGGAGCCCTCAGCTGAATTCCAGCTCCAGGCAGGGGAAAACAAAGTCATATTTGTGAAATAGGGCCAGGCACATGCTGGACT
>JAQZBX010027383.1:0-18928 GCA_029593785.1 Cabassous unicinctus
GGGGGGAGTGGGCTAGGAGGTCTTGGAATGTGGGAGGGGTTGGGAAGGGAGTGATGGCCCTTATCTGCTCCATTTTGTTTATTCTTGGGAGGGGATGAGCTGTCCCTAGGCTGTGGCTTGCTCAGTGGGTTAGGTGAATTATGGCCTAGATGCTCTTTATTTGCTAATTCATACTCAAAGTGATAATTTATTTTATTATTTGGTGTTTATTGAAGTTGAATCTCTACACTGGATTTTTACCATTGTTGCTGTTTCTTCAATATGAAATTAGATAGAATAAAATAAAAATTTGATTCATGCATTGGTATGGAGAGTGTTATCTTACAGACTAGTGATTGACAATATCTTTACAGAATAATTCAAGGAAGAAATTTAATATAATAAAAACTCCAAGCCTTATAGATTAATAAAAACATTTTACTCAATATACCATTTGATTACTTGAATAAAAATCTACCCCCATAGAACGTTGTTTTATTGATTGTCCTGAATTTTAATTTTCTTGATAATGGCAATAAATTCTGTCAGTATGGTAGAGATAAGTCACCAGACTTGGAACCATATAATCTAAATATATGATTATAGTCATCTTCAGGTTCCTAATATGTAATTCAAACAGTTGCTTAGATTTGTATATTAAATGAGAGTTTATATGTACAAGTGCATTAAAATTTTAAAATTCTGTCTTAGTTGGCCAGGCTACTATGACCAATACCACCCAATAGTTTGGCTTAAACAATGGGAATTTACTGTCTCATGTTTCAGAGGCTTGCTTCCTCACTGGGTTTGATAGAGTTCTGGTTGGCCATTAATCCTTGGGTCCCTTGGCTTTCCCATAACATGGCAATGTCCTCTCCTTTCTCTTCCAGGTTCTTGCTGACTTCTGGCTTCTGTCTCTTACCTGTGGCTTTCCCTGACTGTTTGAATATTTTTGTTTATAAAGACTCCAATAATCCAGATTAAGACCCAACCTCATTCAGTGGGGCCGTATCTTAACTGAAATTAACATCTTCAAATGTGTTCACACCCACAATAATAAAGGTTAAGATTGAGAACATATCCAAATTGGGGAACATAATTCAATCTACCACAAATGCTTTTTGAATTTATGGTATTCTTTGCTTAGATAGGACATTTACCTAGTGTATATGCAAAGAAACACCCATCAAACTAGAGAGAAAATTATAAAAGTGAAGATGTTAATTAAAAAATATCAATTTGTGGAGAATCTCTTATTTCCATCTTTATGATCAGGAATTACGAATTGATTTAAAGTTTCAGTAATTCACCTTTTCATTTTTGAAGGAAGGGCTCATGCTATGTTCCATTTAGTTTAGTAAGTATTGGTAAATATTGGAGAAGTACCACACAAAATAAACACTATTCAGAATTATTTGAATTTAAATTCTGTATCAATTAAACAAAAAAAGCTATTTGTATTAAGGGAAGTAAATGCGGTGTATCAAGATGCTCCAACCTGCCACTTTTTTTGCATGTTTTTCTCTCTCACTGCCACATCCTACCTTGCCTTTTATTCTAACCAATTAATCTTCAAATGTCAGTTCAATCATCAATTCCTTATGGAAGTCCCTGATAATCCAGACTAAGTCAGATCTCCCTATTACGTATTTTCATAAAACTTACGATTATATCATTAAGTTCATATTTTTGTAAGATTACTAGTAACTTATTTTCCTTACTGGTTATAAGATTTAATGTATTTATGACATTTACATCGTAAATGTTTCACCATTATCCTTTGAATAATTGAGTTTACAAATGAATGAATGAATGAAATGAACCAATATGGAGTGCATAACTAATAAGAATTAAGGCATTTAAACTGTGAGATAAATATATTCTATTTCCAAAAATGTATATTACACCAGTGATTCTAGATGTCTCTAAATTTCAAACTGGTTATGCTATTACCAATAGAATCAGTATTTGCTTGTATCTAATAATAAACTCCTCATTTTATAACATGAATATCATAACATGCATGTCATCAGGATTTTTTAGATATTACATGCTGGACACTGTTATAATCACTGGGGACGCAGTAAAAATATTTCTGTCCTGATGGAACTTACTTTCAATTTGGGGGGAAAGGGGCGGCATACAATATATAAAATAAATAAATAAAATATGTTGCATGATAGATGATAAGTGTCCTGGTTTGTCTTCTGTGGACTCCAGAAAATTATGTCCTTAAACTCACCCATTCCTGTGCCTGTACACACAATGAAGATGGGGACTCTTGATTAGATTTAATTAAATCACTTTTGATCAGATTGCTTTAGAGGTTTGACCGGACTGCTCTACTGAGGCATGTCCCATGTGAATACCACCCTCTTGCTGGTCTTATATAAACTGAGAAGACAAAGAGAGACACAGATAAGGGAGTGCTGCCATTTTGATGAGCCATGTTAGAGAAAGGAAACCAGGTTCACCTACAGCTGCAGAAAGACAGAGAAGTCCCAAGAGGCTCAAGGAGCCGAGGCCCAGGGAGAGATGCCTGATTGCCCACTGCTGAGCTTAAGGAGAAAGTAGCAAGAGACCAGCAGACCCACCATCTTACCTCACCACGTGGCAGGACTCCAGGATCTTCTAGCAGCTGACCTTTGGTGAGAAAGCATGTCTGATGATGCCATGATTTGGACATTTTCACAGCCTCGGAATTGTAAGCTTTTACCCTAAATAAATCCCCTTTATAAAAGCCAACCCATTTCTGGTATTTTTGCATTGGAAGTCTTTGGCAAACTAAGACAATAAGTGTACCCCCCAAAAAATAAAAAAATAAAACCAAAAATGCTGGCAATTTTAAATATAGTGCTCAAGAAAGGCTTCTACAAGAGTTCTAATCTGAAGAATGTGAGGGAGTAGACCGTAAAGAGATCAGAAGCAGGGCTTTAAGTGTGAGTGAACAGCAAATATTCTAGGTAAGAGTGTGCCTTGATTATTTACCATACAGCAAAGAGACAGTGTGAATGGGAAAGAGAGACCAAAACAGAACACATTTTTCAGATGCTGCCCTCCAAATCTCCCATATTCCTCATATGAGTTGCACTGGAAATGAAAAGGAAAGTAAGAATCCTCCTATGTAGTAAAATTTGCCTTTACTTAAAATTACTTTATTAAATACTAAACTTTCAACTTCACCCAAGTTTGAGATTTTAAAATGAAAGGATACATTTGTAATTCATTCAAAAGATCTGAAATGATAACTGCTTACCTGTTTCTTTAAATTTCTCATCCTCTTTTGATCTTTGGCTAGGCTCTAATGTTAAATACTCATGCATGTTCCTTGATAAGGATAAATTTTGTAATATATGAAAAGATTTCTCTACATTATTAGTTTTGCTGTTGATTACTGAAAAAGATCTGCTAGTTAAACTTTTATATGAATTTGTTTTCATGCATTAAGTTGGCTAGCAATGTCAAATCATTGATCCAAAGCTGGTTTTCCCCTCTATTTCTCCTTCAAAAATAATCTAACACTTCTACAATATTAAAGCAATAAAATTGCTGATTACCCAGAGGAATGTCATGAAAATAGATCATTAAGCACAGCTCAATATGAAATACCTGCTATCTGTTCCTATATTTCTACCTTAATAAAATGATATACTGGTATTTTAAAACATATGCAAAGGCAGTTAATACTACAGTTTTGACTCTGCTTAACATAGATGTTTTTAATAAAGAATTCCTCATTTTCTTCTTCTCTTTAATGTGTTTGAATAATTGAGAAAATGTATCACTTTAACTGGTATTGCCCTAGGTATTGTTTTCTGATTAATAGTAGTACTCCATGGCTCACAATACGAAGTCTAATAATTAAAAATAGATACGGCTCAAATATTTGAATTAACTAGTCATAATATCATTTTCTCTTCTTTGTATCACATTTAAATTCATTTACTTTTACTTACAATTTAAAACAATTCCATGTAAGTGTAGTGTTTCCAAGTTTGAAGAGCTCAATTTTGAGACTACAGAAATCCAATGGGAAATAGCAAATAGTGCTATTTATGGCATAGCTGTCCACAAATTCCATTCCCTATTGTTAAAAGACCATCTCAACCTCCAAACAGGTAGCACAGCAGAGCCTGATAAAGAATCGAACCATTTATGCATTCAGAAAGTCAGCTTACTATTTTCCATTATAAGACTATTTTCTTTCAAACCTTAGGGCAGAGAAAACAAGTTACTGTTTGAAAAGTTGACAATTTTGGCTCTATTAAGGTAGAAACAGCTACCTTCGAACATGTGAATGAATAATAAAGTCTCTTCAGATTTAACACTGGAGGGCAGAGAAAGGAGGTTGGCAAAACATATATTTATTATAGGATACAAAGAAAGTAGTTTGGCAAAACTGAAAGCTATGAACAGGAATTATTCTTCCCATTTAAAGTTTCAAAGTGCTCTACATAATGCACTATAATTTGGAATCTTCTTCTCAGGCTTTATAACTTGATATGTCTTCTTAGGGGAAAAATCTGTAAATGTTATTCATAAGGAAAGTTATTCCTTGATAATATATTAATAACTAAAAAGGCATAAATAACTCAGGTAATTGATTATTATATTAGGTTTTAATGTAATATTTTGAAATAATGCAACAAAATCTTGTTATCATAATATGCCATATTTGAAGTTAATATAGGTTCTAAACTCTCTTGCTATAACCTAGTTAGAAAAGTATCTGTTTCTTAAAATAGAAATCAAGTACTAACTGCCAGTGAGTGCTTACTATGTTCTCAATGTTGTTCTATGGGTTTTAAGTATGTTATCGTCCCTAATTTGTACAGATGAAGAAACTCAGTGTCTGAGAGAGGTTAAATAGCATTAAAAGAAAATATTGGGGGATGGATGTGGCTCAAATGGTTGGGTGTCTGTCTCCCATATGGAGGGACCCAGATTCGATCCCTGGAACCTCCCGGTTAAAAAATATATATATATATATGTACCAGAGTCAGAATTCATCATATCCCATGGGGTGCTGAAAACAGCTTGTATTGGCTTGTAAGAAGCAATAATGAAAACTTCAGGCATTTGTTTAGCCAGTTATCAAACACAGCCAATATTAAAAATTAAATTATATAAAACTTAAAATTTAAATTATGTTAAAAACAAGAGTAATACATACTCAAACATATCACTTGATAATTACTTTACTACATTTTACTAATACCTATGCTCTTGAGGTTACTTGTGAGTATTGTATCTCTGTATTTCTGACCAATTCAGGGTTCAATGACATCATCTTATTAGCTTGAAATCAGCCATTATGATAGTATTTACAACCACAGAAAGTGACAAATGTTACAAATGGGGCTGGATTTATTATTTTGTTGATTGTCTAAAGGCTAGCCTTCAGAAAGTAATGGAAATTTAATAATGCAGATTAAATTTAAAGTGTCTATAGCTGTTACGTTGTTAATTGTACAAAAAAATTGAGAAAATGTTCTTGCAATATTCAAAAAACATTATCCGATTCAGTAAGGAAGTCACACGTGTCATTGGCTAAAGAATGACTTTCTAATACACATCTTCACTTATGTCTTATTCACTAATGTAAATTAGTGAACATTCTTGTTGGAAGTACACTTGTTTGACAACTGCACCATAATATGACGATGGACACAGGAATTGGGCAAAAATGAACAAAAGCATTCTGTGAAAACAAATTGCTACATGGAATTTACAGTGAGGAATATTGTAAATCTTTATTATTATTGGAAAATTGTGTGCTGCACGTCCTTTACATAAGTAAAATTTATAGTAATTTTATATACATATACACACATATACATTTTTTCCAGAGATATGGCTATTAAAGGTATAGTAGCTCACCACTTGTTATCTTTCAAATATCACGTTTCAAAAATACTATAGTGATCCCCTTCAAAAGAAATATAATATAATTAGATGCACCCAAGATTAATGGTATCAAGGAACCCAAACTAAAATCACAAAGCGGCTTTGTAAATAGAAAATAATGTTCATTCATTTCATACTTGGCACTATCACTTCAAAAGTTGGTGGTAAAGTTATGAGGCCAAAGGCGGGACAATCAAATATCTGTCATATTCTGGAATAGCTACAGCCTTTCTGGGTATTTTAGAGTTTGTGATATGTTCAGCTTTAGCCTGTGCACTTATGAACAGTTCAAAAGTTGCAGAGGTCAGTTAGCACAGATTTTTTTTTTTAAATCAGTTATAAGGAATGAATTGCTCCTATATGGGCTCGCAAAATAAATAAATAAATAAAATAACAACAAGAATATTATCATCAACAAGAAACCTAGGAAGGAAGCCAAAGGAAAAGAATCTGAGGAAAGGTCAAACAAAACCAGTGCCAAAAGCTAGGCACATGGAAGTGTATGCCCCCAAAAAGAAAAGGAAGAAATAATACTACTCTAACTATATCAAGTATATGACTTTTCCCTTAGAGTTGAACTGAGGCCTATAAAGTAGTAGCAACTTATCCATTTTTGCTGTAAAACATTTCAAAGCTAATAGAATATAGAAGGAAAACAGTTAAAATAGAGGCAAGTTCCTTCAAGCCATTTTGCTATAATCAGCATGCCTGGATTGGGAAAATGATAAGAGTAACTTAAATGCCAGTATTAGGTACGGGGTTGATGAACAGTACTCTTAACTCAGGTTGGAGCTCAGACAGTAGGTCTAGAGAATGAATTTGAAGGGTTGTGCTGAGCTTATAACACAAAACAAAGACCACTTGTTATAATTTTCTTTTAACTGTGGCCAGGACTGTAAGCAGATGCTTTGATAATAACATATGACAGAGAACTTGCAGAACCCCTTAACTCCAATTTCCCTTCCATATTTTCCCCCAGAATAAACTTGAAATAGAAAGTGAGGAGAACAAAATTCATGTGGCATTATACTGAAAGAGAAAGAGGTAATATTAAAACAAATATGTATTTTGAATGAATTTAAACATTCATAAAGTTATAGTACAGGCTATTTTTTTTTTAATTTTGCAGTTATCAGTGTAGGTACTATTTTCAATTTTTTGGAAATCTCAGAAAAATGGAAAAATTCCAAAAGGCCAGGTAGCTAAAGTTTTCAATTTGCAAAATGGACAATTGTTGATTATAAATTATAAGAGAATGATTTTGATGTCATTATAAGGGAAAAAACTGACTGGACTTTAGAACATTAGTATCCTTTTGGGCAAGGATTAATTCACTTTCATATATGTTAGCATATAAGAGCATTAATATTGTGGTCAGAGAAACCTGCATTTAAATTCTGCTGAGTGATTTTGAAATATTATCATCTCCCTGAATCTTACTTTCTTCAACTCTAAAATGAGTATAAAGCTGATGAGAGAGTCAAATAATATATCATGGATAAGAAGATTAAATAATATACATGAAACACTTAGTTTGGTTCCATTGTAAATAGAAGGATTATGTTTCATTATTGATTCACATATCATGTAAGCACAGATCATGGAATTGGAAACTATAAAGATGAATCAACTAGGAATAATCTTCTGAAATATTGTATTTGCAGAGAACTTTACACATTTTTTGAATGATTTAACATATTTAAGTATTTTGACTTTATTCTAAAACAATTCATGTAAATGTGTAGAGTTTAAATTTCTATTTAAATAGATGCGGCAACTAAGATTTAGAGCTATATGGTGGGAAGCAATATTGTATATTGGAAAATTCCCTGGACATCAGGAGTTTCTAGCCCAAGTTCTACATTTGTGTTCAATGTTTCTTGATAAGTTATTTAGCGTTCTGATTTTTAGTTTCTGTAACTATTGAACATAGATAATACTGCCTAATTTATTGTGTTCTTATGAAGGTGAATTTATAGATTTTGCACCAAAAGAGTTTGTGGAATTTTTCGAGAAAATATGATAAATTTGACCACATTGAGTAAACAAACTTTAGTATCTTCAAATAAAGAATCTATTTCAGTTTGGTTGGATCTGTCTAATGGAAAAAGGACAAAAAATGATTAGAATATTGGTTCACAAAATAAATGTGATAATTATAAAATGTAAAACACATAAAGCTAGAATTTTCAAATTGGGTTCAAATGTTTTTCATTCAAAAGAAATTGGACCTAGTCTGAATCTATGATTTTCACTCAATCCAATTATGTGTAATAGTATAGCTCTAGAATCAAATACATGCTTAGTTTTACCAATATAAGTACGTACATTCTGGGCATAACATTTTCAGAAGTTCATTGAACTATATAATCAAGGTGAAAAAGGAGACAAGGTGGAGGATATGAAATCTTTCTCATAGTGTTTAAGGATTAGGAGATATTTGAATGTGAGGAGAGAATTCTCAGGAGTAACTTAATAACTTCAAAATCTCAAATGATGCCACAAACCGTCAAAGACTAATGTTAGGACTAATAAATAGAAACAGATTTCATAACTTTCTCATAAAAGGGTTGTGGGATTAGTGAAAAAAGCTTAGATTTTTTATAAAAAACTTTTTATTATTGTGATACACATACAGCTCAACATTTCCCATTTTTAAGTTTAGAGAGATTTGAATTGCTACAAAATATCTGTATGCTGCTCTGAAAGTTAAATAATTTACTGTGAAGTTTACATATCTCCCCCTTTTTAAAAAATGTGAATGTAAATACCAAATCAGAATGGTTACAAAGATTAGTGGACATAAGGCAAGTGAAACATTAGATTGTGCTTTGTAAACATTCAATAAACTTTTTCTTACAGAAAAAAAAAAACCCAAAAAACTAGGCTATTTACTGAAGGCCAAAGATTTCATAAAGAAATTATTAACTAGAATGGAAAAAGGACAAAAAATGATTAGAATATTGGTTCACAAAATAAATGTTCTTTACAATTTGGCACTCAAATAATTAAAACTTATCAGCAATGCCCATTGAATGAAAAAAGGAAATAAAGTTAGGGAAGATAAAAAAGGATAATAGAAAATGAAAACAAAGAAGACACATTTTTCTTCATAAGAAATGAAAAAAGCCAAGAGTATTTTTCCAGTGTTATTCAAACTGGAGCCTTGTGTCATTAGTAACTTGTCCGATTTCTGAGAACCTACTGGAAACTCCACCTGTTAGGAATACCATCATAGAGTCAACTTAAGCCTGCGATCCACATACAGGGCGTCACCAGATTTTGCAAAGAACTTGTCACTAACAATAGCTGAAAAACTATAATTTGTGAATGATTTACCTTCCAAATAATTTAGAATAGATTTTAAATTATACCTATAACTGTTAATCACTTGGTTGCTTCACTGGGAGAGGAAAAGGTAAACTGAATAGCCACTAGAAATTGCACATAACCTATGATCGGCCTTACTATGTGCAGTCCATAGCAGTATGTTGCAAATGTGAATGACATCTAAGAAACACTGACACATACCACCCATTACTTGTGAGCTCTCATGTTACAAGTGCATCTTAAAAGCACCACTATAATCAGCTATAATTGCTTATAAATGCAAAGGAACCATCAGCACTAAAAAATTGGTTCAGCTACATTCAGAATTTGTTTATTTTCCTTTCTTAGCAGAGAGAAATGTCCTAAACACAGAGAAAGCCATCAGCACTTTACTTTCATTATTTAGCTGAAGCTGGAACTTATCCTAAAATTTCCAAAATACAAAGATGGGGTAATATATAAATATATATAAACATGATTTGACTTGAAGAGGGCTGCTTCTTTTTGTGTTAATAATCACCATAATAATTATTATTGTCTGGCTTTTGCTTTATTGTTAATATACAAATTAGTAAGTCAAACTAAAATGGCTCTAGTATAATCACATATATTTATGCCAAGCAAAGTAATATAAATCATTCTTTTTCTTATTCATTGTTGTGATTATATGGATTGCTGTGTTCCACTGAAACGAGGAACATTATTCATTTCAGAAAGAAAATATTTAAAATTTGTTGAAGCAAAAAGGACTATTGAAGAGGCAAAGTAACTGTGGAAAGACTTTCTACTTGTCTGTTAAATAGTATTCAAGTGGCTTTGAGAGTTCACTCATCTTCAAAAGATGACTAACCTTTTAGATTGTGTCTGCTCAAGGAAACTCTGGCACAATGATTTCAGAATGAGCCAAGTTCTCAAAACACAATTATATGTTATTATTTTTTCCATCTTATGTTAGACCCATAATCAGATTGGAAATCTATAGTCAGTGATAATGGAGTACTGAGGCAATTGTCCATATCATTCAAGGCAAAGAAACACTTTGATTTAAAATTCTGTATCTAAATGATTGGGGCCAGAGTGCTGCTTTGGTTTGAATGACTTGGATAATTTTTCAGCTCTCCACTTCATCTTGCTAGTATAAATTGCCTAAAAGTGAATGTATAAGTTTACCATATTCACTCAGAATATGTACATATTTTGTGGTAAAAAAGTTTGTAAATGTTTAAAGGAAAATAAAACTGAAAACAACTGAAGGTATCATTTACATATTTTCCATATCTCTTTTATAGAAAATAAATTACAGTTTGCAGGCTCACACATGTTCACTAAATTGCTTTTAGTGTAGCTATTTATCATTAAACTATGTCTGAAAATTAAACAATTCTTAAAAGTTTGATCACAATCGACTAAGAAAGAAACCAATAAAAATCTTCTAAATTACACATGATTTTTTTCAAGTAAATTCACTTAGTGTCCTCAGTTACCAGAGTAAAATACTCATAATTTGCAGAACCAGAATACCTAAAGAAATATCTACCTGCATCCTTGCCATTCTGTGTTCATGACTTTACTCCATTTTTGTTGCTATTTATTATGATTGCAATACACTAAATGAGAAGCAGAAACCAACTACACTTCCCAAAGTGGATCATTGTACTTGTTTTAGTCTCCCTTTGTAAAGCCTGAGTTCTGATCTGTGCCGCAAGCACTAAGGCAATCAATGCTGATGAATGACTAGAAATGGTTTCTTTATTCCAGTCCTCACTGAATAGAAAGTTTCCATTATCTCGTTCAACATCTTCACTCTATCAATTTGACAGGGGCAGGCAGTTCCACACTTCACTGGTTTCACTTTGGAACTGTATTCTACTTATCTATCTGTTTCTAATATGAAAGAAAAATGAAAAATAATAAAGTCTAAAGAAAACTTCTTGTTTGCACAAATATAAATGTCATCTTCCATTCTTCTTTTAATTGTTGTTCTGTTTTACCTGGAACATAATCATTTAAGCAGAATAAAAACTCATAAATGATAGCGCTCAGCTTCTAAGGTGTTAGGTAAAATAAATCAAGTTTTACATGTTGGAAGGAAAAAAAAAAACATTTTTTTTTCTGTACCCTTTTTGATCCTAAATGATATGGCACATTTGTTCGCTTTTCAAGGATTGGATAGCATCGTGGCTTCCTCTGGGGTCTTTGTTCAGGCAAACGGGCAGCTAAGGAAATCACCCAATATGCACCTATTGGGATTGTGTGAGATGTGTTTTTTTCCCCCTCCTTTTGTGAGTATTGTCTATCTCTATGGAGCAGAAGAGCATGATGGAAAAAAGGCAAGGTGTGAACTGGCCTCTTCTTGGCAGCCAGACAGTAGGTTTTAGAGAAGAAAAGCCTCCAAGGTAACAGGACACAATGTCAAGAAGAAACTTTTTAGAACAAAAAACAAGGAAAATCATGGAAATTGAGCATTAATTACCGGAAATGGCCACTGACAAGATTTTATTTCCTGCCAGAACTTCTCCTTAATGCTGCAAAGACAGTTTTCTAGTGTTCACATAACACAGTCGATGATGAGGAGCAAGGTTCAGCCTCTAAACATGCAGGATAATAAGTATTGCACGTAAGCTTAGACACTCAGCCTGGCTATGCTTCCTCAGACAAGAGGCAGAGAGACCTTTGGGAAATCGGAATCTTTGCCACAAGGAAATAGAATCTTTCTTTTCCTACCCTTTCCTGTACCTTGTACATTTCCATGACACTTTCTAATAACTGCACCTGTGAAATAGAGATCATTTTTAAATAGAAGGAGCTATTTATGATTTAGGGAAAAGAACGTTAAATTTATATGAGGCAAACTCTCAAAATTATGATCTGAAATATTTCACTGATTACATATTTGTATAGTATCAGTTGTCAGTCATTTCATTTTATTTTGGTTGTGTCACTATAAAGATATCTGTGAGGATAAGAAAATAAATATCTGGGGAAGAAAAAGAGTTATGGAAATGAGCACATGTAACAGAAACCACTTAAACTAGTATCCACTAAATAATACTGGTAAGGGTGAAGCATTTAGAATTTCTGTGTTTGCCAGACACTGACTTACAGTATATCCTAAGACCAGTCAATAGAACTCTTTAAGTGCCGCTTTCCACTTAGGGCATTGAGGAAAAGCAACACAAAGTTTTATCTTCAAATGTTGAAGATAACTTCAAATCTTACAGAATTGGCAAAAAGTGTCTAAATAAACCCATTAGAGGGGCTAAATTCATGTTGAATTTTTAAAATCAGTTCTCTCTTTTCTCCTAAGCTATTGCTGGCCTGGTTGTATATACTTGTGCTATCTTTCATTCTTAATACCATATAATCTACAACATTAATCCAAGTGGTTTTCAAGCAATAATGGAATATAGCTTTAAAATTGCAGTTATTAATACATATAAAATAATACATTTGTCTTACAGATAAGAATGCTCAGACATTAGTGCTTTGAATTTTTTTTTACTCCATATTTGCATTTGGAGTAATGTTAGCTTTCTGCTACTTAAATTCTTTGTACTTTGGAATTAGTAGGTACAAATGTTGGCATTAACACTATAAAATAGCAGGGTGCTTAAGAGAAGGGAAATCTAGATCGTGCCTGGGTTCAACACCTGATTTTAGCCACCTACAGGCTGTGTGACCTGGGCAAGTTAATTGTTCTTCAATTTCCTTATGTGAAAAATTGGACTAGATAATTGTACCTACCAAAGAGATGTTAGAGAGATAAAATGAGTTAATAATTGTAGAATGCTCAAAACGGTGCCTGGCATATGGTGAGCTTTCTCTAAACATCAGTTTTAAAAAGTATATTTACAGAAGACAAATTTTTAATAAATCCTGACATAAATTTCTCTCTTTTTTTTTTTCATTTTCCAAGAAGCAATCTGGCAGAAGAAAATCAAAGTCAAACCACAGAATACAAATATAGCTGATTTTTACAATGTGGCAAAACACCTCTTATATCAGTTCTCAATGTCAGAAAAGCAGTGGAGTAACCCAGGCAGTTACAAAATGGAAAATTGTGCTAAATATGCTGTTAAGCTTTTAATATATTTGTAATGAGTCTTTTCAGTCTACAGACTTTGGCATTAAACAAAATTAGACTTCATGAGCATTAAAAGGACTAGTAAATAATTATATTTATGAAAGAGTGAAAATAACAATAATTGAGTAATTTTTGGAGTTCAATAATTTAGTTTTTAGCAGTGAAACTTTGTAAAAAGTCAATATTCTAAAATTCTATTTCTATTCATTTAGCTTAGGCTTTTGGCCTCAGAAAGCAGCTCTTTTTCATTTGGGGTCTTAGTTTCCATGGGTGATTTTCCTCCAGCAGATTTATAGGCCTCATAGAAGCTTTATGTCATTCATAAATGCAGACTTTTAATCCTTCAGGTACTGTTGATCTGGAAGTTTATTTTATCTTTCAGGTTGGTGAAAATGACACATCCTTGGTGGGAGATGCTACTATGAATGGCAGAGCAATGGTATAAAAACTAAAGAGAGTGACTCCTGATGAAAAAAAGCGTGGGAGAGGAACTGTGAAATGGAAGTCCACAGGAAGAATGAGAACTGCTAACTGGAGGCAGCAGGGGAAGAGAACTTCACAGTGAGAATCTAGAAAAAGAGCGAGTGCTGCTGTGTGATGACGCAAGAGTAAGGACAGGGAATAACATGCCGAGTGGAAAGGGGAAGCTGGAAACGTATATTCTGTATTTGAATTTCCCTGAGATAAAGTGGATTTTGTCTCAGGACAAGCTAGGTACTTTCACATAGGCTAGTGTAATTCAAATTATTCTTACAAATGCTGGTGGATATTTTCAAAATCTCTATTTTATTAAATGCAGAATTTTCTTGAACCATAGATGTAATTATAAGCATTAGAATATGTTTACTATATATGTGGTGAATTAGAAACAAGCATATATCATATTTCTTTGTATGGAGAAGTATGGTTAGAAGTAAGGAAAGAGCCAAAGCAGAGACTAGATAAGACCCTATTTTCACAGTGCATCAAGAAATAAAGTCAGGAATGTGTAATGGCAGTGGAGAAGGGGAAAAAGACTGAGATTTATTTTGAATGTGTAATGGCTTGCATAGTGCTGAATACATGCCAAAACTATTTTTATGAGTTTTACATGTATTTCTTCAGTCATTCTCACAAGAATCCCATAAGGTAAGAACTACTATCATCCCCATTTTACAGAAAGTAAAATGGATGTGTAAAGGGATTAAGCTAATCACCCAGGGGGTAAGTGCTGGAGCCAGGATTTTTAGGGCCTTCTCTAAGGCCAATGCAGGTCATTCATCGCACAAGGGAAGCTGGCAAAGATTTGAGTGGAGCTGAAATCTAGCTCATGTACCACTGAACAAGCTATGCTGTGTCCACTTGAAGGAAAGTAGCCTCTTCTGATTTACTCAATTGTATTGCTTGGGCTAATGGTGACCCTGCTTAATTTAAGCCTTGGCAATGTGGCACTAGACTCTATATTTTAATTATCATGCTAAATACACTATATATGGTCAATGAAGGAGTGGGAGGAATCCAGGATAATTCTCAAATTTCTCTTTTAAGCAATTGGATACATCTCAGTGCTGTTGACTGTTTTTAACGAATAATTAAAATATGGTTATGGTTACTACATAAATTACATCTTGGAACAAGAATTTTAATTTTTATTTCATGTTTATGAAAACCTAATAGGATAACCTTTTGGGTTAAATTGTGTCCCCTAAAATGATATGATCAAGTCCTAACCCCAAGTCTTGTGAATGTGAATTTACTTGAAAACAGGATCTTTAAAGATGGTATTAGTTGAGACCAAACTTGATTAGGCTGGACCCTAACCTAATACGACTAGTGTCCTTATAAGGAGAATAAATTTTTACACACTAAGAGAGACAGAGAGAGATGGCCATGTGATGGAGACAGAGATTGAGCTATGCTGCCACAAATCAAGGACTGCCATAGATTGCCAGTCACCCATGAAACCAGGGGAGAGGCATGGAACAGATTCTCCTCTCTAAGAAGAGGCGTGGCCCTGCTGACTCCTTAATATTGGACTTCTGGTCTCCAGAACCGTAAGATAAAACATTCCTATTGTTTGAGCCAACTAGTCTGTGGTATTTTGTTATAGCAGTCCTGGCAATCTAAGACAGGTAGAAAAGGGGCTTCACGTTTCTCAATCTTGCTTGATTTGGGGAAAATGACTGGAACCAATTGTATCAAATATTCCCTGGCTTTCTGACCTCTGGGTGAGAGAGGCCAATGGGATTGACAGTAGACGGGGGGAGGAAGTCCAGGATATTTATTGCCCCAGACAACCACATCTTCCAACCAAATTTCAGAGATCCTGCTCACAGCCCTTTGCATACCATTCCCCTCTCTGACTACAAGCTGTTCCTCTCCTTGCCGTTTTGGCAACCTTCTAGTGTTACTAAATGGTACTGCACTGTCCCTCTGGTTTTCCTACACACCCTGCCCTTTATTAAACTCTCCTCAAATTACCCAACATAAGGAGTCATTTGTTTCTTGACAGGACCTTCACCTATGCATGATCCAGATTCCCATTTAATAGCTAAGGAAACACTAGGTCACTTAGCTAGTAGGTTCGGTTCAGTTTGAGAAGCGTATGGTACTATGCAACACAGAGAAAGAAGTAAAAACTTTGAAGACATGAGGAATGGTTTTAAAAAGGAATCTTAAAAGGTCTAGATTTTCATCAGTTCAACAAAGGGAAAAAGACATTATAGGCAGAGAGCATCCTGTGCAAAAATAGGGAGGTGTAAAGGATAAAGGAAGCCTTCTAGAACTTCAAATAGATCCTCCTTGCTGTCTTACAGGAAGCCAGAAATGGTCAGAAGTAAACTTGTTAAGGTAGCCAGGAACATAAGAGGGGCAGTCATCAAACGACTATGCTATCAGATTTTACCAGGCACAGAAGCCTGGGTGAGTAGAAAATTTAACTTGATTTCCCCAAGCCTGATGATAATCACACAATAAGTTTGATTTTAAAGATAGTAATATGTATGCACACATTTGCATACATTTCCTCTGCAATCATGCATCTATTGTATACCATTGATAGGGCACAGTGCAGTTATATATCTCTGTGCTAAGTAAATATTCTGCTAGTAAAATCCGAAACCCAAATAGTTGAATGTTAGTGAGCAGGATTTAAATATAAACTGACTAACTTTTTAGAAAATTTTTATTGTGCTTTTGTTTTGTTTTGTTTTTACTGGGAAGATTTACAGTTGTTCTTACTGGAGGTCAAATTTTATGACTGTGAGTATTAGGAAATTAACTAAAAATCATTTTCTTAACAGATGGACTTGCATGAAATCTTATAGATGCTACAATTATGTTTTCCTAAGCTGGATAGCATTTTTGCATAATGACAAGGTAGTTAAATTAGGTGACATGTTTTGCCTTTGTTAGCAATCTGATTTTTAGAATTATACCACAGTCAGCAGAAAGGGAAGATAACAGAGCAGATAATGCTGAGAGTAGATAAGTTCTTTATAAAAAAGATAAAATTAGCTTCAATGATAGACATGCAGAGGGTGGGTTTTGGAGTCAGATTCCTTTGGGTAGAATAGCATTTAACCTGTCTGTGTTTGTTTCCCTACTTAAAATATGAGGATAATAATAATGTGTATCTTAGAGTATTTGAGGATTGAAAGAAGTAATAAACATGAAACACTTAAAATAATGTCTGATACATGGTAAGCACCAGTTAACTGGTAACTATTATGATTAAACACATTGGTACAATAGCTGTCATACAATAAGATTTTTGAAAATACTAGTTTTTACTGTATTTTTCCTCCTTGTAAATGCAAAACATGATATAAACAAAATCTAGAACATTTGACTGTTCCAATATTTAAACATAATCACACAACCAACTCTTCTCACCCATGTATTCCTTCATTATTATTGAAAAATTACTTTGGTGTCAGATAATCATTTTGAGCCTAGAGGATGGTAATGATGACCAACTAAATTCTACTTTTCCCTGAGTATATCTCAAAATACAATTCAAAACTGGTTTAAGCATCATGATGACTTTACCAACACTACCTGAGTTTGTTTAGTGTATCATAAGGGAAAATGAAACTCATGATACCAATAACCATAATCAGAGCAATACTTCCTAAGTTTTCTCACTACTGGCTAATTTCCTTCTTGCCGAAATCTTATGATAGTTGATGGGAAATGCTGGCCTGTGCCAGGCATGATTTAGAGAGCAAATGTGATAAGTTTCTCATTTGGTTTTGGAAAATATTGACCACTATGAATAAAAGTTATAAATTACTAAGAAAGGCAAGTGCCATTCATTTGGACCGGATAATCTTTCCATGTTTACATGGAAATGCTTTTTAAGGATCTCTTCAAAGTCTTTCATAATATCTTCCATATTCTGAGTGTTTTCTATATAAATAACCTGAGGATTATTTTAAAATAACATAAATATAACTGCTATAATGATAGTAACAAAATGTGGTTTTTCTTCCTTTATTGAGCTAGATTATTGTGGTGGCTTGGAGTTTTTAGCCCACCCCCCAAAAAATATATATATATATATATATATTCTTAATCCTAATTTATTCCTGTGAATGTGAAACCATTGTCAACAGGACCTTTTGATGAGGTCATTTCATTAAGGAGTAGCCCAACTGAATCAGTATCGGTCTTAATCCTTTTCCTGGAGTCCTTTATAAGCAGAGTGAAATACCTACACATGGAGAGAAATCTACAGGGAGCAACCAGAAGATGGAAGTCAATGGAAATAAGCCAGGAGAGGCTGCCATGTACATTGCCATGTACAGAAAAGTCAAGGACCAAGGATCACCAGCATCCATCCACAGAACACCAGCGGTCTCCTGGGAGAAAGCATCACCATCAAGGCGCCTGGATTTTGGACTTCTCCTAGCCTCAAAACCATAAGCCAATAAATTCCAGTTGTTTAAGCCAACCATTGCATCATATTTGCTCTAGCAGTCAGAACACTAAAATAATAAATGTGATAATTTTTAGTGTTACCTCTATCCTCCCTTCTAAAGGATACTGTTTGTGGTTGGTTGAATTATATACCCCAATAAACACCTGTGCTTAATCTTAATCCATGTCCCTATAGGTATGAAGCCATTGTAAATAGGACCTTTTGAAGATGTTATTTTTAGTTAAGTGTGGCAAACTGAACCTGGCTGCACCTTAATCTGCTTTACTGGAAGCCTTGTAAAGAAAACCCAAAAAGTCACAGAAACCAGAAAGGAGAGGACCTAACTCTATAAATAGATTCCCAAACCTCAACAGAACATATGGACTCCTGGAGGAAGCAATTTTTCTAGCCTCAGAAACAATAAAACAAATTCCAGTTTAAGCCAGCCTATAGTGTGATGTTTGCCATAGCAGCCTTTCAAGCTCAGACACTGTTCTACACCTGGTTTTGTTTGCACTGACCAAAGGAAGGATATTGGATTTATACAGAAGGCTCTTGTTAAGAAATATAATATCTATGATTTTATGACAATGAAAACTCAGTATTTTACCTAAGAGATAAACTGATTGCTTGAGCTAATTTTGTTACAGTTGTATTTCCACATTTAGTTTAGGTGTATAAGAATAATCTTATCTGAAAGGAAAAACAAGTCCACAATATTGGTAAAA